>JAATLQ010036878.1:0-20453 GCA_013421005.1 Heliconius erato x Heliconius himera | reverse complement strand
ATATAAAAATTACGTGAATAAATATTTTTATTGTAGGGGCTTTTAAGAAAATCATGATTTTTTCGTAAAATAAATTTATTGAAAATTATAATTTATACGCAACTATGGATTTTATATCTTTTTTCTTATACATTTCGTGCCTTTGAAATCTTGATAGAATATGTAGCATAGAGACTCCGTCCTTAATTTTTATTTTATTTTCATTTTAGACAAAAACGTATATGATACAATCAACTGCACTTTTCATAACAAAACCGAAAAATTGTAAATGAATTTGTAACAATCACAGGAACAATCTGACACTACTCAACTAAGCTATAACGCATCATATTATCTGTTTCAAGTGGCAAACAATCTTTACAGTAACCGGGTAAAAGCTACAATAATTGCTTTATTCGTATTAACGGATAAAAGATATCGAACGTTTTATTTATATAGCTTAATGTTTCCTTTTGATATGGGAATTTGTTTGAGCATTCAAATGAATTAAATGGAACTGACAGGTGTTTAGAATATACAAAGAAAAAGAAAATATAATTGATCATCGATTAAGAAAAAATACTGAAACCTATATATATCTATGTAATTCACTAGATTAAAATATACTGTTGAAATTTATTGAGAATATCCATATTTTGTAACAACTGTAAGTTTTATTTTGCATTTAGCCTTTTATATAGTGTAGGTTGAAAGAAATCAATGTGAAGAAACGCCTTTGTTCTCTATCCAACTTATTCGAGACATTGAGTGTGATGTGGCGGAACTCTACGCCGCACATTGTGTCGCCAGATCGGGGAAATGAAAATAATTCGTTCTCCAGATTTAAATGTATATAGTGCAAATCACTTTTAAAATATTATTATTTTCTCAGTTTTTAATGATATGATTTTACGATGATATATGTACCGTAATAAATAATGCCATCTATGGTAGAGAAAACATTAATAATATGACGCAGTATTTTTTTTAATATCATGAATTAATACTGTTATAATAGAGATATGATGATGAATGGACTGATTCAAACGCTAAAACAATAAAACGCTAGATTAGAAAAATAAGTACAATTATAAATTAATAAATAATAATAACGAGAAAGAGTGAGAAGTGATATTTTATTAATTGTAACTTAATATCATTTTCTACAATAAACTTAAACCAACATTTTTAATAATTACTAAAAACTAGAGACCAATCACGGCGCAAGAGCACAAGCGAGTGACTGTAAATTCGATAAACGAACTCGACTGTACATTCAAAAATGTTATTAATAAAATTTGGTTAAACATTATACTTGTGACTGAGGTTCGGAGGAAGGCTCTACAGATGACATTACATTTTATTATTCGGAAATTCCTCTCTCTCTCTCTCTCATATTATCTCCCTCTCTCTCTGTCATATAATCTTTCCTGAACCTATTATTATTTTTTATTTTACGTATTTAGCTTTACGCTGTATCTAGCATGTAGCATTTGGCCTAATCGAACCTACAACCAGTCGATTTTGGAGTCACATTTTGTGCCCCTGCGCCACGACTCCACTAATTTAGTTAACATTTTTTTAACTACGAACCGTCAAAATTACATTCTATCTCATCTCATCAAGTGAATTAATCTCGAATCTATGCATATAATATCCACGCATATTGACATACATACAAATTTACTTATATTATATATGTAGATATCATTGTATAGTTAGAACTGATCGCAATTACACTATATTGTCGATTTAGACTATATTAAGTAAACCGATAGTACAAATTTATAGAGGACTAGTGAGACGTATTTAAGCGGTATAGCTAGCGACGTTTGATTTAATGGACATTCTATGGTGAATTCTATAGTGTATTTGGATGTTAAATATATATTGTCCATTTTAGATACAGATTTCGTGACTTTTTTGTTAAATTGTGTATTTTGAAGCAGTATTTTGCTAAACTAGGAAGCTCAAGTATTTTTTTTAGTTGCGGCGTTGCTTAGCCGCGTTGAGTTTCATCAAAAAATCTTCTCAACAAGCTCTAAGACTAATCTATCAAGTATAATCTTGCACCCATTTGTTTAAAATTTAAATTCCTTAGGAGTACGAATCCACAAACACCAACAAATTATTGTACAAAAAAATATGCAAAAAAATACTGATCTTAAAAAAATCGTAAGAGAATCTCTTAGTCTTACAGTTTTTTTACAGCTTCACGCTGTAGCAAGTTAGGCAGAAAGAACCTAATATTAGGAAACTTCGTTCCCCACTTTCCTCCAAATTTTTGAGGAATTGCGTATTGAGAGGCGGTCTTGTTAATAAATAATATTTCTTTCCACTGAATGGGAAACGATCCCACTACCGTTGCGTTTATAGCCACACGTCTCACGTTAAGTTCCCGACATATATATTTATATATTATTCTAAAGATCACACTAGCGTTGGCCCAACATACAAAAGCTCCAAACGCTAGGTACCAATAAGTTACCTTTGGGAATCGTTCTTGTAATTTACTCGAAAAGTTTTGAAGTAGGACTTTATTTTGCCAATGGCAATATTACTTTGGAACTTTTGACCTTATAAAAGATAATGTCACACTTTGTTCTCTCTTTGTTACATTATTTTCTTGACTCCGTTTTTAGAATAAATGAACGGCTTATTTGAGAAATTATTTTGGATGAAAAAGTCGAAGTTTAAAATAATAGATTTTTAATTGCTAAGTGTATTACTTTTTTTTTCAGCTTCACGCTGTATCCCGCATATAACAGCGTAGGCATAGAGAACCCGGTGTTAAAACACTTCGTTTCCCTCTTTTTGCCTAATTTGACAGTTTACGGTTTCAGAATTTTACGTTGTGTATTCAGAGCGGTGGTACTCAACGCCGTGCTTTGTTTTACGTATTAATAAAAAAGGTTCATTCCTCTAAGTAGAAATCGAACCAGTTACAGCTGGAACGCAATTCCAGCTTTAATTGAACCCGATACCTTATTGTTCCCGATAGCTCGTCTTGTATACTACTAAGGTTATATACATAAGTTATTGTTATCGAGCATAAAAGGGTAGGTATCGTAAAGAATATCCCCTTTCAAAGGCTTAAGAATATATTTTCATATTGTATACTTAAGAACGTTCAAGAAACAGATTTTATTTTTTATCGCATCTTCAAATAATAAGACATTTTGCTCTCCATTTTCTGTCTATTTTAGTGACATAGCGTTTAAAAGCCGCAGCGTAACTCAACGTCTACAACTGTAAAAGAAATAGTTTAAACATAATTCACTCGACTGGGATTGAACCCACGTCCACCAGCCATCGTATCTAAACGTACCTACAGTTATAAAACTAAGAAAACACATGTTGTCATATTTATAAAAGCAGATTTTATAGAAAATCCAATTTTAAATGGTAAACATGAACTTCCAGGTTATAAACCTTCTAACCTGCTATAAACTAATATAAATGTTTTACCTAAAATAGAATACACCAATTTATTCCTTCTCTCCATTGTAATATGATTCAAAATTCTATAAAATGACAATATTTTAGTGTAAACCTAAGTGAAAGGCTGTACGTACACGCCGTTTTTAATTTCACAAAACAAACATTAATTTCCTTCGAAGAAGAGTAAGCTTGTACCGATATACTTTTTTCATTCATTTTCATCTTACCCGCTGATACTTTCCTTTTTATTTTTGTAGAATAAATTGAGAGACCTAGTGTTGAGACACTCCGCTTTTGATTTTATGCAAAATTAATATAAGATATATTATATTGTAGGGTGGCCAAAATTTAAAACAAAATCATTTTATTGAATAAAACACTTTATATCGTTTTTTTTATTTATGAACCAATTTAAATAAATATGTTAAGGAAAGTTTGCCAAAATATAATAGTGAAAACTGCATTTCAATTGGTTAAGCCGTTGCTAAGATGAAAGCGCACAGACAGCAAATAAAATTGTTTCTATTTCCGCTTCACGCTGTATCCCGCACACAGCAGAGGAAACCTAGTGTTAAGACACTCTGTTCTCCCTTGGCATTGCGTGTTGCGTGGCGAAACTCAACGCCGCGCTTTGCATCAACAACAGAGCGATGAAATGGAAATCTAAATTTAAATAAATATTTCATTTCCCCGAGTGGAGATCGAACCCACAACCAGTCGCGTTTACAGTCACACTTTGTGCTCCTACGTCACGACTTATAAAATTGTTAAGGGTTATATACCATTGACAAAAAGAAATTTTCTTATATGCCTTCCATACAGACAGCGATCGATCATTTACAGTTTTATTGGGTATACGTATCGAACGATAATTCTTAGTAATTATCTTTGGGTAGAGGCAATTTGTAAAAATCTCCCTACAGAGATACTAACAACATAAAAAAGTTGTAACAAGCGTATAAAAATTTCGACGTAGCTCGATGAGAACGTATGGCTTAGTGGTCAAAACGCCTGGTCGGTTTCCAAGAGGCGCGGGTTCGTGTCACGCAACTTTAAAAATTTTATACGTTTTCTAAATAAGTCGTCGTCGATACGTATAATACGTACCGATTTATTGAAAGCTTCATGTAACCAGAGGGAACCTAATGTTAAGACACTCTGTTTCCCATTTTCAAATTTGAACTGTCACAACTGTCATAGACGTAGCTTCAAGCTCCAATCGGTAAAAACTTTTTATTTTTAAAATATATATTTTCTTCACCTCAGAAAACAAAACCGTTGCTTAACATGTAATATCAAACTTACAACAAGCAAAGAACTGAAGTGTCTCAACTCTTCATCTCCATCTTTATTTAAAAAAAAAAACAATACAAAAATAAAAAAAAAATGAACTATGAAATAATAACCTTCTTAAACAAACGAAGCTCATCAATTATAGATTTTCAAATGATGTCTACGGCCGTTAAAACGATAATTGGCAGAGTGACTTTCCTTGTAGCCGCCAGTAATTGTGCCTGATGGATCTCGTCGCGTGTTCGCCTTCTATATTTTGTATCTAAATATCTTTATTATGTAAGCGGTATTAATGTTTTTGGATGGATAAAAGATAAAATATTATTTGTATTAAAAGCGGAATTCACGCATTTTCCCGCAGATTCATTGCATGCATTCAACAATAGATACTGATGAGGCTAGTCGTGGCGCAGTGGCACAAAGTGTGACTGTAACCAACTGGTTGTGGGTTCGATGCCCACTCGAGGAGATGAAATATTTACTTAAATTTATATTTCCATTTCTTCGCTCTGGTGTCGAGGCAAAAGAGCGGTATTGAGTTCTGCCACTCAACACGCAATGCCTCCATAATTCGGCAGAAAGTGGGGAACGGAGTGTCTTAACACTAGGTTCCCTCTGCCTACCTTGTTGTGTGCGGGATACAGCGTGAAGCTGATAAAAGTTGATAAAATTATAATAGATACAACCATTGCGAATTGCAGTCACACATTGTACCAATACTCAATATTAGTAATAGTTAATTTATAAATATTCTATACTATTTCAAAATTGAATATATCTAGAAAAGCTCTTTTTCTCATCCAATTATTATATAAGAACAAAATTTCCTCCTTTTCTACTTTCCTTTAACACTTTCCGATTTGAGATAACGTAAAAATTTGCGAGTATAAAAACTTAATTTAAGAGTTGCTTCAAGTAAAATACAATTTTCCAAGTTACTTTTCTCTTTCTTTAGACAACTACAGCTGCAAGTAAAGGAATAGTTTCTATTTAAATTTGATATTTTTTGTAAACTTTTTTTTTTTATTGTTACTTACAGCTTGGCTAGGAATTGGTTCGATTACCAATGGAGGCAATTTTAGTATTATCTTTGTGTATTGATTTCAGCTCAGCCACTATAATACAAAATATTTAAAGAATAAGATAAATATTGGGAACGTAGTGTCTCAACACTAAGAACTCTCCCTGATAAAACGAAGCTTACACAGAAAGAACGTGGTAAATAGAAGCTTCATGCTCTTTCTACGCTGAAATTAAGACACTATGTTCCTCACTGCCTGCCCACTTTTCTCTCTCTTAGATAAAGCGCGGCGTTTATTTCCGCGGCACACAATGTCGCGAAATGTCTAGAAACTACATAAATTATACATTATTGAATATTTTTACAAAATCAATTTCAAAAAATAATATCAAAGTTAAATATCATTATGATTTTAAGTATACAATAATTATGCATATATCGCATCTTTCTTCTCTTTAGAGCCTCTGTAGAGCCCTCTTCATTATATAGATTTTCTCACTTTCGACCCAATTATATAAGCGGCTTTTACTCTGTTGTTGGCAGCACTATTTAATTAACTTAAATATTAAAGTGAAACTTTATGCAGTTGAGGCCAGTCGTGGCGCAGCGGCACGAAGTGTGACTGTAAAATCGACTGGTTGTGGGTTCGATTCCCACTCGATGAGATGAAATATTTACTTAATATTTCCATTTCTTCGCTCTGGTATCGAGGCTAAGCGCGGCGTTGAGTTCTGCCACTCAACACGCAATGCCTCCAGAAATCGGCATAAAGTGGGGAACGGAGTGTCTTAACACTAGGTTCCCTCTGCCTACCCTGCTGTGTGCGGGATACAGCGTGAAGCTGATTAACTTTATGCATTTAAATAATAATTTTAACTGACTATTAGATAATTTATTTTGTGACCTAGGAGAAGAAACTATTTAGTATTCTATGATTTCACCGTATGGGAGACGTCTGATCTGCTCGTAAACGCGATTGTTTGGAGTTCTATCCCCAAATGGGAAAATGTTTATGTTTAAAAGCATGCAAGGTCGAGCATTTATTAATGTAATAAGATTTTTTCAAATTTTTGCTTATCTGTCTATGCAATTGAGCACACTAATATCAGAAACGGCTTAACCAATTTCAACGTTGTTTTCAATTTTGGTAAACTTATCTTAACATTTAGTGCTTCTTTCCTTTTTATTCAAATTGTTTGATAAATAAAGAAAAATTATATCAATTTTAATAACAACGCAGACAAAGTCGCAGCCATAGTATGTGACAAATTAAACATTAAAACGTATACGTAAACGTAAACGTATTTTCAAAACAACCCAACCTGGGTTCTTTTGAAAATCTACCCCAGCTTCACGCTGTATCCCGCACACAGTAGGTTAAGCAGAGCGAACCTAGTGCTAAGACACTCCGTTCCCCACTTTCTGCCGAATTCTGGAGGCATTGCGTGTTGAGTGGCAGAACTCAACGCCGCGCTTAGCCTCGACACCAGAGCGAAGAAATGGAAATATAAATTTAAGTAAATATTTCATCTCCTCGAGTGGGGATCGAACCCACAACCAGTCGGTTTTACAGTCACACTAAGTGCCGCTGCGCTACGACTGGCGTCAGCCTGACACCCAGACCAATTTTCGAGATTAAACGCACAAAACGGCTAGCTATCCAGATCTCGATACATTATCGTATATGATAATATTATGACGCCCACACCGCAATTCAATTATTTTTTACGATCAGGTGAAACAATATTGCCGTCAGATAAACGGTGTCCAGCATGACGATGAGATGTACGGTATATGGGGTTAATTTGATCGAGGGATTTTGATGCTTATTTCGTTTGTATTAGGATATATTTTGGTGTTTTGAAATTTGTTAAATGATAGAAGCTAGTTATGTAATGTTAAAAAAATCTATATAGTTTTTACGTGCTTATGTATGTGTAATTAGATAAAAAATTTTGAATTTCATTTGCATTGTACGGATTTTCTATTATTTTTTATGATTTTAACCAATAAAAAAACAAAAAGTTGTTCTCTATTTAACGCGTATATTTTTTTATGTTTAATGCATATTTTATTACTGATTAGTAAAATGCTAACAAAGTTTTTTGGGTTTATTTTATTACATCAATTATACCCAAAACAATGGTTCTATGGAACCAACAACCAGTCGCGTTTACACTGCGCCACGACTGGCCTTTTGTATTTTTTGTATTTATATTAATGTTAATTATTTAAGTAGAGTAGCAGCATTTTTTTCTACCTAAAATCTTATTGAACCTATACTATACTATACTAGTTGCTGCGATCTCTACATACCTTGTTCGCCTTGTCTATCAATCTCTTCATATATGCTCTTATGGTTTTTTACGTGATCTTCCTCCGGTATTTTTGATATTGTGTTTTCGAAAGTTAACCGACGTCTCCCCCTACCTCTTTTACCGCTTAATTTTTCGTCATAAATATTTTTTGCCATTCTTTCATCACTCATTCGTTCGACTTGCCCAAGCCAGGTGAGCACGTTTTTCTTCACTTTGCCGTGACATCCTCGTTAGTACCTACCATTCTGTGTCATGTGGCATCTCTTCATCGAAGATTCGATCAGCTATGTTGACTCCGCATATGTCGCAGATTGCATCTCCACAGCATTAATCTTTCTTTAATTTTTATTTTGTAATACCCACATTTCGCTGCCGTATAACAACGTCGGTACCAACATAGCATTGTGTACGGCCAAACCTGCATTTGTGCTGACGTTTTGCCGTCTCATCAATGCATCTAAGGTACCGTGAACCCTGTTACCAACAACAATACGCCTTTCAGCATTAATCTGGTTTCTTTCTTTGAACATACTTCCCAAATATACTAATTAATTTACTTGCTCTAATATCCATTTACACATTTCTTTCAAATACCAGAACCTGTAGCATAGTCGCATTCATGCGTAGATCATTATTTTCACACTCTTCTTTCAGAGCGGTGACTAGTGACTCAATTTACACTCAAGTCACTTACATACTTTCACTCCCATATATATTTTTTTCACTTATTAAACCTACCCCTACAAAATGTATTACTTCGCTATAATTGTAGGACAATAGTAATAAAAATTCCTTATAATAATATTTTTATTAAGCATTTTCAATTAAGAATATGAACAACTCTGTTATATTAAATTCCAGACACGTACTCTCGAACGAATTCTACTTAGAACAGTTGACTATAAAAACCCTCTCAATAGAGAGGCTCAGATGCGTTTACTGTGTAATGCAATTAATATTTGTACCGACGCTTTTGTTTGTACAGACTATTGGTTGATAGTGTTTGTAGATAAATTTAGTATATTTTTTTTAACTTCACGCTGTATTCTGCTTATTGCATAGGTAGAAGGAACTCAGAGTTAAGACACTCCGTTTCCCATTTTTCGTAGAATTTTTGAGGCATCGCGTTGAGTGATGGAACTCTCTGTGCTTTTGATTTAGTACCAGAGTGAAGAAATAAAAACATTATTAAATAAAAATTCATTGCCCCAAGTGGAAATCGAACTCACAACTTCGTCCGTCACATACTTGTGCCTCTAAGCCACGACTGTCATACATGCATATATACGTATTGTATATTATAATGAAAAGACTGATGAAGCCTCTGAAACAGTGTCTTAACACTAGGTTTCCAGATTTCTACAGCCTACTCTACTACTATGTACAGAATACAGAGTGAAGCTAAACCTAATCCAAATTCAAATGTCAAAAGACTCTACTAATTTTCTTTCAACTTCTCGCTAGAGAGCCTAGTATTAAGACATTCCGATCCCTAATTTCTACCAGGTTCCCACATTTCTCTTGCATTAACAGAACTGAAGGTCGCACTTTGTCTACCATAGCAAAAAATTCCCTAGAAAACTTACCTACAAACACTCTCTCAATAGAAAGACCCAGATGCGTTTCCGGTAGAGGCCCGACGTAATGCAATTAATATTTGTACGGACGCTTTTGTTTGGACAGACTGTTGGCTGATTGCGTTATTCAATATGTGACATTTTTTGGTCCTGTATTATATGAATTATTGTATAAGAGAAATTTCGTACAGGCAACCTTTTAATGTATATA
The DNA here is from genome assembly GCA_013421005.1 of Heliconius erato x Heliconius himera. Classification (NCBI taxonomy): domain Eukaryota; kingdom Metazoa; phylum Arthropoda; class Insecta; order Lepidoptera; family Nymphalidae; genus Heliconius; species Heliconius erato x Heliconius himera. The sequence goes on along the minus strand of JAATLQ010036878.1, from coordinate 10,613 downwards.
ATATCTACTAGCGCGGAGTTAAGTTACGCCCCATAATATGCAATATAAAAATGTTGAAAGTAGAAGACTGCCTTAGCAGTGGATCCTTTTTGCTTAGTTGTAAAGCCAAAAATAATAATATGATCTTAAGCTTCGGTTTAAACATATGACTACGACTTACAATATGACTTAAATTTAAAACCATTATTTGCTTATACTTTGAATTGAAATCTATTTATATATTTCGTGGAGTGTGAATACGGAACGTCAAGGTATTTTACTTGGGTGCATTTCACCGCTCAGGTTTAAGCGCGGCGTTGAATTCCACCACAAAATACGTATTGCCTTCAAAATAATCCAGAAATTGGAAAACCCCTGTCATAATATGTGGCATACAACGTGAAGCTAAACAAAAAATCCTAGTGTCCCCATCTACTCTTTCTAAACGCCCAAAATTTTATGTAACCAAACAATACATTCCAATAACGAAATTTTCCAAAATAAACGGTCTAAAAAAATGAAAACTGACAACCGTAAGCAATTCCCAGCGAAACCATCTATTGTGCGGCAGTCAAAATAATAATAGTTTGGTTCTTTCCTACATTCGAGTATCTGGTGTGAACGGTGTAATCAATTTTGTTTGTGTTTATTAGAGCACATCACTCCACTGTTCCAGTGACGAGTGGAGAGTGATCGGGGAAATTGAGAATTTTTCGGAATTTACATTGCAAAAAAGAATATTGGTGCTGAAAATACCTGACCTGAACTTTTATTTCGCCAAATTTTTATATGTGGGTATTTTTATATTGAATCAGCTTCACGCTGTATCCCGCACACAGCAGGGTAGGCAGAGGGAACCTAGTGTTAAGATTATATTATAGTATTTTTGTGTAAATTTCGTTTTAAATTTTAGTTTAGAGTCCTATTTTGATAAAATATGGATATAATATTATCTTCTATGCTTCGGGAGATGATTAGAGAAAATAAAGTTAGGGCTCTTGCTTTTTCTAAATATTTTCTTTTTTTTGACATTATGGTCTTTGGTGGAATTAAACATAACATTTGTATAAGAAGATCAAAGAAGAATATACAAGATCGTCTTTTTCTCAGCTTCACTTATTCTATATACAATATACATAAAGAGTAGCAATGTAGACAGAGAGAACTAAGAACTTGTTCCATAAGTGCAAAGACTCATTCTGCCTCTTCTATCTGTATTTGAGACATTACGCATTAAATGGCAGAATTTAACATTGCATTTAGTCTATCGGACATGAGTAATGAAAATAATACATTCCGCTAATGTCAATCGGCATTAAGACTTAAATAAGGATGTAACAATAAAAATATCACACATCAGATGCTCTACAATGTCCCAAAAATCGATTTCCATTCGAACCAACCAAGAATATCTATTAAATATTCAGCTTACCCAGACCTTGGCTTGCTCTACAAAAAAAAACGAATTACCTTGGAACTAATTAATCCGTTACTTTGTTAGAGCCAAATCAATATCCAATCTTCGACAATAAAAACTTTGATCACGTTAAATTTACTTCATTAGTCGATTGTAAATCGCGGCGAACTACTCAACTTGCGTCGTAAATTGAATGGCTGAATCGTAAATTTTGTCGTAAATTCGAATAGATTCGGAGTTAGACGTGCAAGAAGCTACGATATTTTTTTAATTTAACTTCAAGATTTTCGCTCTGCTGGAGGAATGTTTGTAAAAACTTGTTCCATATAATGGAATGTTCTGCAAATTTACTTTGTAGGTCAATTTCAGGAATCAAGCACCAACAAGTTAGTGACGATAGTGGAACTTTTGATAAGGTTACTGTTAATTGGTTTTGAAATATATTTTTTTTTTTAAATTGTAAAATATGTTATAATGGGCATAATAAATTCTAGGTTTTTATTTGATTTTGCTCGTAAAAAATGTTACATTAGAAACATGTTTAGTTATTTCATATCTATATAGGTAAGCGGTAGGTACAAGCAAATGAGAAACGCGGTTTCTGCTACGGAAATTATGATCCCGTGGGAATTCCGGGATAAAAATAGCTTTTATGCTGTTTCACAACCCTTTATCTTTCAGTGAAAGTCCCATAAAAATAATTTAATTTTTTTAACATTTTTAGTGTTTATCCACGCTTAGTAAAGAAAAATACTTATTTAGGAGACGTAGCGCGACTCGAACCCGCGCCTCCTGGAAACCGACCAGGTGCTCTGAACGTATGGCTTACTGGTCTAAAAGAAAATGTGTACGACTGGGAATCGAACTCATTTTACCTTACTATAAGTAAGCTTGTCTCATTAATACGCTTGTGCATCTGCGCCACGACTGGCCTCAATGATGTAATTTTCTTATAAATTATTAAGTAAATACTGGGACAATGGTGACCTAGAAAGAAAGAAACATCTGTCTGATCCATGAAATTATTGACTACTTGTTTTTTTTAACTTATAACTTATTTAATACTGTTTTGTAATATCTCCTCGTTCACCGTCATTAACTTTTTTACATACATACATACATACACACTTTTCGAATGTTATTTATGTTTCTTATGTGACTTTCCTCATGTATTTTGATGATTATTAAGAAGGTCATCGCCGGTGCTTCTATAAATTATGATAGTTGCGAATCAGAATCCTACTAGAGGGACTTGTTATATTAAAATTATTTTAATTTTTCAGTTTCACGCTGTATCCCGTGTAGAATTGCGGCACTCATCGCATTGTCTTGACGCCAGAGCGTAAAAATGAAAATATTAAACATTTCATTTCTTCGAGTGGGAATCAAACCCAACTTGTCGAGTTTAAAGTTACACGCTTGCGCTCCTGCGCCATGACTATCTTATTACTTCTTTCTGGAATTTTATTGCTTTGGTACATCAAAGCAAGACGTTGAGTTCCAAAATCCAACACGTAATGCCCCAAATTGGGGCAGAAACTGCTCAAAGTATTTTTTTGTTATTTTCCTATGTAGAGAACGTAGTGTCTTAACACTAGGTTCCCTTTGCCCACCTGCTGTGTGCGGGATACAGCTTGAAGCTGTTTTTTTTCCTATGCAGGAAAAAGCGTGAAGCTCCTTTTTTTTCTATATACTATGAAATTTTATTGAACCCACAAGTACTACCTATAGCCAAACATTTTCTTACTGTGCTACGAAGGTATTTACACGTTATAATATGTTACACTATCCACAGCGTTGCAGTATTACTGTCGACAGCTCAAAGCTAACGGATGTGCCGTGTTTGAACGATTCCGGTCAATGATTTGTACAATATTTGCACACCGCACTCCAGTGTGTATGCAATTTAGATTCTGTTACGGCATAACTATTAAACTGAATTTTAATAATAACGACTATATGGATATATTTCGATATATTCCGTAAAAAAATATTATATTTTTTATGTTCATTATTATATTGTGACAGTTAAAGTAATACTATGATAATAACATACTGCGGCGTTGTAGCGTTCAGTTACGCCACTCTAAACGCAATGCCTCGAATATTCAGTGGAAAGTGGGGAACGAAAGTGTCATAATGAGGACGGAGTGTCACATTAGGTACCCGGATTCCCTTTGTCTCCCCTATGTGTGGGATATAGCGTGAAGCTATTAAAAGTTACTGTTGAAGGATTCTATATTTAAAAATAAATTAATAAATTAAGAAGAAAATAACTTATGCCTTTCTAGTCTACGAAGGCTTGATAAGAATTTTTTCAAGAACGCCTGGAGGTAAAAAGATGAATATCAGATATCTAAATCTGCAGTTCCTAGGAGCATAGAAAAATTAAGCAGACCAGAAATGCGAAAATTTATGATTTTTTCTATTGTATTTGTATTTTTAGCGTAACTGAAAATTTATTTTTTATTTAAACATGTCACCCAAAAAAAATCCATTAAAAACTTATTTTTATAGTACATTTCCAATAAATTAGTGAGTGCATACCACCGAAAACTTGAATTTGTCAGTATTCATAAGTGTACAACCCACAAAAATGGACAAACTCAAGTTCTCGTTTATATACAATCATAAAATCCAAATAGGCCTTGCACTTGGCAAGTGTGAAATAAACAAGTGCGAGTCGCAAGTAAAGCAAACGCATGTTGGCAAGAGAGCCTACTTATTACACAATTTTTTGCTCAATTAAATTGCTTAAAAATGCAGTTTTTCTTCAGCCTTCCAAATAATGGAATTTAATTACGCCACTCAACACGCAACACCTCTAAAATTCGGCAAAAAAAAGAAAATGAGAAACAGAGTGTCCGATCACTAGGTTCCCTATACCTACCAAGCTGGAAACAAATAATAATAATAATAGCTCTAAAGCGTTGATTTATCAGAATAAACCTATTCCAACACTATTAGTAACGGAAGCGCTAACAAGACCAAGAGGAAATGCTGTGTTCAAGTAAATTCTGTCAATGGTATTATCGTGTTCATAATTATATGTAATAAGATAATCGTATACTAGGTTTACAGTTTATCTAGTTAGCTAATATTGTGTAACACAGTTCTTATTGATTCTAATTTAGGGGAGGTTTTTTTTAGCTTCACGCATTATCCCGTACATCGTGCATTCATTACAGGCAGAGGGAATCTGAGAACCTAGTTTTGAGACACTCTATTCCCATTAAGACACTTCCGTTGTCCATTTTTCGCCAAATTCAAATCTAATAGTCAATTTTTCAAATATGTCATGTAAAATAATAATATATAAATAAAAAATATTTTGTATTTTTTTTCTGTGTCATTAATGTTAAAGAAGAGATTCTTAGAGTGATTTATGTAAAGTCTTTAATATTGAAAATACACATTGTTTTCTTTATTTAACATGAATTTTACATAAATAATATACTGGTGATCTAATAAATATAAATAAATTAGCTGCATAAGTTAATTCTATATAAATATTTGCTGTCAAAAAAGGCGTCTTGTGGACTACCGCGTCAGTATAATTGTAAAAATGTTGTCGCAGAGGGTTAAGTCTAAAGCTATTTTCTGATTATTTCGTTTCTGTCATATTGAATTTTTAATTTTTTGATACATGAGTAAACCTAGAATAAATTAGATAGAAATTAGAATAGATTTACATATTTTTTTTATAAGCAGTATATTTTATTTTTGTTTACATTTGTCTCATGCCAAAATGAATAGAGTATAGGCAAAGCGTGTATTAAGGTGACTGGACGATTTATATACAATGCATACTAAAATTTGTAAATATATAAATTTCCACTCGTACAAATGTTTTTTTGTAGCTACATTTTTATTTTTAAAGTAACAAGTTAGACGGAGAATTTCGTGAAGACATACTCCATATTCCGCTTTCAGCTTACGTTCGAGAATTTAAAACTTTACCCCCTACAACTTCACACGTAGTGCATAAGGTAGACAAAAGGAACCTCCGCCGCAACCGCCAACTTACCGTCCAATTTTTGAGATAGTGTAATCAGTTGCGGGACTCAACGCTGCTATTGTTTTTTAGAACCAGAGCAGGAAAATGAAAATAATTTTAATATAATTAATACGAACCCCGTGTGACGAACGATCCCACTACAATTTTCACTACATTATGATCTTTGATTTTTGCGTTTATTGTATATTTTAAATGGATTAAGCCGGATTAATCCCGTATATTTGGTCAAGAGTAGTCCAACTATAATATTAAATATATATTATTATTATATTTTTATATTATATTTTTTTCATTCACTATAATATTATTCCCTTTATATCTAAACATTAGTTTTTTAAGAAAATCATTTTTGCTACCCAATGTAATTTCTTATACCAACTATTCTTTATGATCCTCAATATTCGATGTACGAGAAACTTAAGACGAAATTGAAAGCATACCAATCTATCGTCTGTTTATATTCAATCTCTCCTAGGGCCAGTCTGGTTAAGTCCGATAACAGAATTGGAGTTGACTTGATTGACTTAGCTGGGCTATATCACTTACGCTGTTACTGTATAGCTTTGGCTAGCTGGTAATTATGTCTTGCGTTCTGGATCAAAAAGAAGTTATAGTATCCTCTGCTTTGGTTTTTATATGTGTTGAGGCCAGTCGTGGCGCAGGAGCACAAAGTGTGACTGTAAATCGATTGTTTGTGGGTTCGATCCCCACTCGAGGAGATGAAATATTTACTTAAATTTATATTTTCATTTCTTCGCTCTGGTGTCGAGGCAAAGCGCGGCGTTGAGTTCTGCCACTCAACACGGAATGCGTCCTGAATTCGGCAAAAAGTGGGGAACGGAGTGTCTTAACACTGAGTTCCCTCTGCCTACTCGCTGTGTGCGGGATACAGCGTGAAGCTTAAAAAAATTATACACATATAACAACAATAGAAAAAAATACATTTAGAGTTTACAATATATATACAATACATTTATATACTAAACTTAACACATAGATATCCATATAATTAAACATATTTACCAACTTTTCATATAACAACCTCCATTTTCATAATTCATTCACAAAACGAGATTTTACAAAAGAAATCGACAAGGGCCTCTACTCTTAGCGCCCTAAAGAAGGGTTAGTTCTAAAATCGTATAAGTTCCTTGCAAGGGGCATAATCACTCTCTTAAGCACCCTCGTACACAGTGGGTGGTGTAAGTGGATATTCGAATATTTGAAAATGTTTTGATTTTATTCTATTATATATAATCTCATATTGTGTTTATATTATCAAAGATAATAAGGCGACTGGGAGGGAGAATGGTTGTAATGGGATCGACTCAGAAAAAAAGGAAAAAATATCTTTCGCTCTGATAGACAAAGCACAGCGTTGAATTCCGTCCTTAAACTGGTATTATCGGCTCAAATGATATTATGCTTAAATATGCTTAGTCCATATATTTTCATTTTCCGATAATCAAAATTCGGGAAATCTAGTAATTACCAGATATTTATATATTATGTGATAAGTAAAAAATTATTGAACTTCTTAGCACTGTCTTTGTGAAGTCCATTTCACATAAGATATATTTATATGTAAAGGGTGTATATGTGCACAATCAGGTATTGTGACATCCTAGATAAGATTATGACGATGATTGTAAATACACTTGATTCAAATGGATAAAAATGAGTAGGCAGAGGGAACCTGGTGTTAAGACACTCCATTCCCTTTGAGACACTTCCGTCCTTCGCTTTCCGCCGAATTCAAGAGACTATTGTCGCGTTTTAACACGTTATCAGATGGGAGAGAGGGGGAAAGATTATTTAAGTATACTTTTGTTTATTTATTCTCCACCTCTAAGGCTGACAACGCTGTGTCGCTCCTCTGGTGTTACATGGGGTGGTGGGCGGCGGTGATCACTTACCATCAGGTGAACCTTACACTCGTTTAAAAAAAGAGGGAAAAATATTATTTTAGTATCGTTATCTACACTGTTATATATTTAATGAACCATAATTTGAATCTGAAATTGAATTGAGGTGAAGTTTCCGATTTTATTTGATAAAAAAAGTGCTCGTAAAAATTGTCGTTTTTAATAGAGAATTTGTAATATTGTTCCACAGTCCACTTTATCTTTCAGTGTTAGTCTCCTTAAAGACGAGTTAGTCGTTCCGGAGATCAACCCAGTCAAACATACAGACAAACAGATGAAGGTGTTTCTTCGCTTTAGTTTTATGTTTTTCTCAAAAAGTGTACGTAAAGAGAATCTAGTACGAAATACTCTGTTCTCCATTTTCCGTCCGAAATCAAGATATTGAAAAAACATTATAAATAGATGTCGCGTAAATCAATATTATTTACTTCCTCGAGTGGCATCGAACCCACAACCATCGCAACTATATAAAAATATTTATACAAATATAAATACTTATTATAATTAACTTAATTTGAACCTATACAACTTTAAACTAGAAAATTATCGCTATAATTATTATATTTTGGAGGCCAGTCATGGCGTAGCGGCACGATGTGTGACTGTAGAATCGACTGGTTGTGGGTTCGATCCCCACTCGAGGGGATGAAATATTTACTTAAATTTATATTTCCACTTTTTCACTCTGGTGTCGAGGCAAAACGCAGCGTTGAGTTCCGTCACTCAACACGCAATGCCTCCAAAACTCGGTACTCAGAACTCGGGCTCAGAAAGTGGGGAACGGTGAGTCTTAACATTAAGTTCCCTCTGCTTACCCTGCTGTGTGCGGGATACAGCGTGATTTTAATTTAATTTAATTTATAATTATTATAATTATCTAAGAGTATTAGCATTCATGAGGAAAATAAAAGAGTTGATTACACGTATTTTTTTTATTTTCACATCATTAAAACATATTGAAATACACATATCATCATTGAAATTAATTATCTAATACACAAATAATTCTATAAAACATATTAACATAATATTACACGCAGGTAAAATTAAATATTATATTTTGTACCTTTTTTAAACAGTTATATAAAATTGTTTAGGCCTCTGATTCAAGTGTAAGCTTAGAAATATAATTTTCAATTATTTTATTAATTTCTTTAGGGATAGAAAAATATAAAAAAACAGTATAAAACTTAAATGTACAGATATATAACTCGCGTTTTTTGAAAACTGTCCAACCTCTGACCACTTAACCTTACTTTATGTTCAAAAAGACTGTTCAAGAATTTTACGTATGGTATTGACTGCTTCCAAATATTATATATATATATATATTTGAACTTTTCCATAAAATTATTCTTAAGAGGCCATTTCAAAAGTCAAGTTAAATTCAAGTCAGTTTCATAATTACCACAAGTAAAATGGTTAAAATTATATTTTTGTTATTACATACAAGATTATATTTACATACAAATTTAAACTGAATCACAATTCACAATTAACAGTAAAAAATTGTCGATCTTAAAATTTGCTTGAGTAATACAATGAAAACGACATATAATTTTTATGTCAAAACTTATGTCATTTTAAAGAAAAATACTAAAAATGACAAAACATACATAAAAGTTAACATCGTTCAGCATTATACTAACAAGTAATAAAAAATAAGACCATGTCGTAGACATGTTTTAAAATTCTAAAATTAACCATTTATATAAAAAACATTCAATTGAAAAAAATATAAATGTTTATAGCATAATATGCTTGGTTATTAATGAAAACTTCACAATAAAGCGTTTTGTTCCTTATTTGTATGAAATCTGAATGAATATGTTATTTACATGAGATCTCTTTTTAAAGCTTAAAATATAAAAAAAAGAACTACAAAGCTCTTAAAAAAATCTATTAAAATTAAGTTACATTAGACATAGTTTACAAATCATCAGTCTCAATAATAATTAGTTGCTCATTAAGTTCATAAATAACTAGAAGGAGAGAGGAGGGAGGGGTAAAATATACATTGGAGTATATTTATTTTTGTTTCTTTTGTTATGTTAATTGTAATTAAAAAAAAATAAAAAAAAACTGTATATAAAGAAAAAATCATCTCATCAATCATCAATTTCAAGTTATAAAATATATAGAAATATATTATTCACATATTTCTATATGTGAGTCTTGTACAAACTTATAATATATATATATACAAATGGAATGTATATTATTTATGAACTTAACGGCTTGAAATATTCTACAATAGTCTAACTTTTAAAATGAATTGACATTTTACAAGACGGCCTTAAGACATTTTAATTTTATCCATTAACCTACAAAGCAATTACTCTCTTTGCTTTTTATAGAAAGCACAGAAAAACTTAAGTGGAACATTTCTACACAAAAAGGTAATTTTGTGTTATATTTATTAAAATATTTTGTCTTAAGACAGTCTTATTTATTTCGTGCATTATAACTACATATAATATCATTATTAACCTTATTTCTATTATCTTTGACATCTATACTTAAAGCTTTAAATTTAGGCTTTTCTGAGTATTTAAGGACTTACATAAAAATAAAGTTATCGAACATTGTTGTTTTTTTTAAATAAATTGATAAGAAAAAATACACAACTTGGTAGCATGTGTAACATAAAAAATGCGTTAAAGAGGGAAAATAGGGGTGTTAAAAGATTTTTTTTCTATGAATCGAAACAAGCTAATGATATTTTAAATATCTCGTTTCAAAATAGATATTAAAGTTAAATTAAACTTGTTCGGTTCAGAACCTAATGGAAATTTACTGCATTTTATAAAATAAAACCGTTTATACGTGAGTTCCTGTTCCTGAAAAGAAATATAAAATATTAAACCTATATTAACTATAATTATGTCTGTGCCTAATCATGAAATATATACATATATATATATATATATATATATATATATATATATATATATATATATATATATATATATATATATATATATATATATATATATATATATATAATTTTATGAGAGAAAAATTACTTGTTCTTCAGAATTAACTTTTAAAAGTACTCATTAATTACCTTTGGTAGATATTTGAGATGAATGCATGCTCCCTTGATTAGAAGGTGGAAGGATGTACAACGCACCAGAAGACTGAGGCGGCGGCTTAGGCACCTGTTATTAAAATAAATTTTAAATCTAAATATGATTTTTTAATATTTAGTTTCTCCAAAATAATTCTTCAATTTGTTATTTAATCTATTTCGAAGCATCTTGGAATTGTTTAA
>JAATLQ010036877.1:27635-44436 GCA_013421005.1 Heliconius erato x Heliconius himera | reverse complement strand
AACTCTTTTTAGTTATTATATGAGTCATTAACTATTCTAAATGTAGTGCCCAAACAAAAAAAGTGTAAAAAAATTTACCAATAGTAAAAAAAATAAGTTACGTTAAGACATTAGAAATGTGGAACCGTAAATAAATCGTAAAATAAACATATTTATTATATATATATATATATATATATATATATATATATATATATATATATATATATATATATATATATATATATATATATATATATATATATATATATATATACATATATATAATTAAAAAATATTTTTTTATGCCTTAGAACATTATAAAAGAGTGTTTCAAATTTTTACTTAAATATATATACTTTTGTATCTACTAATAAATATGAAATTCTAATTGTTTTTGTAAATCTGTACTAAGCCCCAATCAATAAATATCCACATAAGAGAACGTCTGACCAAAACCATGTCTAAAATAAAATTATCAAAAGAACCACTCAGCTGTAAAATGTATCAGTCAGTGTAGGTACTCGTATCTAATATTGAAGAAAATAAGCCTTTTACGGTCGTAAAAAATGTATACAATTTTTATATATTAATAAATATTATTTTCATATTTTTATTTAAATACGTTGTATTTTTATTTTTATTTAAATACTTTAAATTGTATAACAAAAATTTAGGTATTCATGTTATTTATTACATTTTGCAAACTTAAAAGAAGGTGTATTTTATTCTTACAATATTCGAGAGCCATAAATACAATTGCTTATTCCTTCGAGTCGTCTACTGTCGTCTACCTACCGCATACAAGAATATTTATGCATCGGGTTGAATACCTTGTATTCCACCGCTGTAACAACCAATCGAGACGACAATAGCGCACCAGCACCGCAACTCCTTCGCTCGCTCTGGTACGCCAGCCCGAAAAGCGAACCGGCTGCTCAGTAAATCGGTATGACAATGCCCTTTAGCCTGGTCTCTGTCTCACAAACGATGTCCAGATTTCTAACCTCCATTGCATCTAATAATTCATTCATAGTTTGTTGTATCTTTTCTTTTACATTCTACTTCTTCTCTTTTCTCCACTTCCCGCCTGATGCTCATCGCCTGAGGGTATCAGTGTGCTTCCGTATGGTGCACGTAATGAAAGGAATGTTGTAGCCTCGAATGGTCTGTCAGTAGTGTCAGTTTGTAAGTGTACAGAAACTGTGTTATAAAAATGTCAAACTAGTTCAAAAACTCTTCTACTGTACTAGACCAGAGATCAACACCATTTGTAAACACATAAATTTTTTTTTAAATTGGTAGTATTTATGTTCTTTAACTTATATATACAAACACTTAACAAACCTTTTGTTTAATAAACATATATATGTAGATAAATATTAATTTTGGCAAAATATAATACAATCAAAATCATAAATCAACCTTTATCTCATGTCGTCATCGATTTATTTAAATTTCCCAACCTTTTTAGCAATTAGAATTTAATTTACATATTTAGATAATCTTTCATGTTTATATTGTTAATTAATAAGATACTTACACTTTATAAATCCGAGTAAACAACACTAACAATATGAAATGCATTCAAAGTCACGTTTTCGTATAATACACACATTTGTATTCCGATAATATTGCTGTGCTTATATTTTGTGACATGCCATATTTTTTTTATCAAATGAAATATGATAATGAAATATTTGAGTTATTATATTAGGTTTCTCTTACATATAAAACTATATATATTAAGAAAAAATATATATATTATGACTTCAAACGTGGGTTTTCAATATATGTCAATACCTGTTTTTTCATATATCTTCCATAATTTAAACAGAAATAGAGACACTATTATTTACTTTTCGTCAAAGATATTGCTTACTATAAAGTTCGACATCTCAGTTTATTAACATAACCATGGATGTAGAAATGCATTAGAAAATTACCTGAAAACACAACACAATATGGTCATTCAATACTTTAAAACAAAAAGGGAATTATTATTTAGTGATACTATATTTTTTCGTTTGAATTTCGTTTTTAGTTTGAATTCCGCCACTCAACATGCAATGCTTTGAAAAATTCGGCAATAAGTGAGGAACGGAGTGTCGTAACACTAGCTTCCCTCTGCCTACCCTGCTATTTGCGAGATACAGCTTGAAGATTACATTTTTATATGTTTAGTTTCGCAATAAGAGAAATACATAAGGGGCCGTTCAAGTATTACGTAAGCAGTTTTTTTGCAATTATTGACCCCCCCCTCCCCTATGTCATCAAAAATAAGCAATCCTCTTACCCCCTCCCCCAATGCTTACCTAAGCATTGGCATATAATTTTTTTTAAGGTATTTTTTATTGATATTTTATTTGTATCTACATTTATATAAAATGATATGTTCCCACTGACTGAGGTAAGACGCTCGCACAACCGTAACGTACGTAGTAGAAACGTGGACAGATATATATTTTTGAATTCTGAAAATCCACTAAGAAAGGAATTTGAAAAATTTTAAACCTAACGGGATGAAATAGAGGTTGAAAATTTGTACGGAAAAAAAATTAAATTAGCACCGATTTTTATAAAATTTTAAATTCACTCTTAAAAATATTTCATTGAACACGTGTTTTGTGGTTTATTTTAATTCACTCCCTAAGGGTGCAAATACGGGGTTGAAATCGCTACAGATTTTTATAAAATTTGAAATTTAGACTCTTGACAATGTGCCATTCCCGCTAAGTAGATATAATAAACTTATATATTACAAGAGGGCGCGCGCGGCTTCGCCCGCTTATTAGGAGTGAATTCTAAAAAAACCACGAAACACGTGTTCAGTAAAATATTTTTAACAGTCTGAATTCTAATTTTTATAAAAATCGGTGGCAATTTAAAGATTTTTCCATATAAACTTTCAACCCCTTACTTGAACCCTTAGGGGGTGAATTCTTAAAAACCATGAAACACGTGTTCAATGAAATATTTTTAAGAGTCTGAATTTCAAATTTTATAAAAATTCGTACAGATTAAAAAAAAATTCCATACAAACTTTCAACCCCTATTTCATCCCTTTAGGGTTAAAGTTTTTCAAATTCCCTTCTTAGTGGATATCCAGAATATGAAAATAAACATCTGCCCAAATTTCACGTTTCTACCATCAGCTGTTACGGCTCTGCGTGCGTCTTACCTCAGTCAGTCAGCACAAGTCCTTTTATATATATAGATTATATTATAAAACTAATAATTATATCGTCTACCAAATACAGCCATAATATATATGAAAAAATAAATTACTTCTGCTTACGTAATTACTAGCTAGACCCCCCACCCCCCATGTCATCAAAAATAAGCAAACCCAAGACCCCCCCACCCCCCTACAGTGCTTACGTAATACTTGAACGGCCCCTAATCTGTGAAAATATCAATAAATATATACTGTAACCATGACAATTTTAGAAATTGGGTCCCGTTTTACTCTTAAGGTGTGGAATCCTAAAAAAATCCAAAATAATAATAAAAATTAACAATTGGTTTAGTGCAATTGGCGATGAAATATCGCAGACATCGAATTTTTACCGCTTGTTAGGTAGACATGACCATTGTTATACGGTAAAACTATGGATATGGATTGATGGATTGATGGATGGATGGATTTTTATATACATACATATTTATTGTTCTTTTATTCTTTTTTGTAACATTATAAATATTTTTTTTTTATTTATTAATAATGTAGGACAATAAAATATCAAATAGAAAAAGAAGTGTTGTACCTGAAGTGTTTAAACTTCGAAAGGCCCTTCACCAGAAATTTAAATTTAAAATTTTAATTTAAATATTTCGTATACATTAGCAAGCAAAACAGTGAAATCTAGTAGAGACAATTACCATAATTTAGGAGCCATTTTTATGTAGATATTTAAGAATATATATATATATGTTAATTTAATCAGTTATTTATAGTCTATGTATGTTGTCTGAAATGCATACAATAGCAAAACGTCACTAGAATGAATTTTTAATCTCACTGAACGATAAAAGTAACCTAATAAAGCCAATGTCACTCACTGGTTATATAATGATACATGTTAATATGATAACAAGAAGGTTTTTATGCCTCACACACATAGTGTCGCTGTCATGCCACCGTTACACTTTGCGTGTTGAGTGGCGTAAATTAACGCCGCGCTTTGTGGCATCTTCACAGGACGGAGAAATAAAAAATAAAAACCGGTTAAGTGTGAGTCGGAGTCTCCCACCGAGGCTACCATACTAATCTCACTATTGTAGGTCAACGGGAAAGACAAGTTATAAAATTTGTACAAAACAAATATAAGTTTGTAATATTTTTTTTCTTTGGCAAATTTATAAATTTTTACTTTTAAAATTTTTCACCGTATTTGTATTATAAGTTCTAACTTCATACAATGTCATATAGAATAATCGATGTTTTTATTCTGCGCTTTATACTTCCCCATTTTCCGCCAAGTTCTGAAGACATTGCGTGTTGAATGGCGGAACTCAACGCCGCGCTTTGCCTCGACAACAGAGCGAAGAAATGAAAATTTAAATGTAAATAAATATTTCTTTTCCTCGATTGGAGATCGAACCCTCAACCAGTCGATTTAACGCCACGACTGGCCTCAAGTTGAATAAAAAAAAATTATACACATGAAAACTATAATGTACGGTGTTCTGCGTTATTTGTTTTCTAATGTTATCGAAACGTTTTTTATAGGTTAAGGAAAGTCAATAGAACGACTAAATAAAACCGATTGTACATTGCAATAGTGTATTGCTTCCATTCTTTTAATATCGGCAGTATATGTTTTGTTCTTTTTTTTGTTTGTTTTATTCTATTTCTTTTTTTTATGCTTTTAGGCGTGCCAGTTGAGCACAGTTTTTTATTATTAATATTGACATTAACAGTGACAAGTCACCCCAATGTCTTTTCTTCGTTTACTTAAAGACATTGTATTTTGAGTGTTCGTCATACAACGTGACATGCAAAGGCGAAGTGATATGTGCTCAGCTGGCACGTTCAGAACGCCATAATTACAGAACAATAACACACTTAAAGATGTTGTGTCAAATAATAAGACTCAATACCGCGGTTTTTGTAATTATGAAAATATTTAGTAAACATAAACTTTCACACGCGCGGGATTCGAAGCTACAACCATTGCGCTCAACACATCCCAACTACGTCAACGTTTAAAATGTCGATTTTTATGATTAACTTCAATATAACCCACTGTAATTTTTTTGGATCTTCTTATATTAAAATTAAAATATATATTATTATATGTGGCCGGTCGTGGCGCAGCGGCACGAGGTGTAACTGCAAAACCGACTGGTTGTGGGTTCGATCCCCACTCGAGGAGATGAAATATTTACTTAAATTTATATTTCCATTTCTTCGCTCTGGTGTCGTGGTTAAGCGCGGCGTTGAGTTCTCCCACTCAACACGTAATGCCTCCAGAATTCGGCAGAAAGTGGGGAACGGAGTGTCTTAATACTACTCTGTCTACCCTGATGTGTGCGGGATACAGCGTGAAGCTAATTTAATTTATTTTTTAATTAAAATATATATCCTGTTTGAATTATTCTCACTATTTAGGTTTACATACTACCTTTACCTATGTATGTAACTAGCATTAAATGTATACTGATTACATCACGATTATTATCTTTTGTTTCATTCGCGATATACCGAGACCTATTATTTAGGCATAGGATTACAAAGATACAAGAAAAAATATATCTGTATACATACATATGTGAATATGTAGTGCGGTCGACGAGTCGTGGCCACTTAACATAATTAATTTGCTGCTCATATTTGATGTTACTTTTTTTTTGCTTTTGATTATTTTCTTCCCTAGTGAACAACGCGCAGTAAGTAGTTCAGAAAACTTAACTTGATGGCATCCACGACTCATTAACCGTACTACATACTTGTTTATTTAATACAATGACTGCTTAATTTCAATGCATGAATTACTTTCAGAGAGAATGAAGTCAGCAGACAAAACACAATAAAGCAAACTATACAAAAGATTTTATTTTAAATACATAGACAATATAAAAGTTCAGCTATTTTATTATTTAGCCCTTTGTTGCTTGTTGTATTAAGAGATACGGCGTTTCATAATATTCTTTGTATTTTTAGGTCACGTAAACCTACAAATAGGGATACAGCCAAAAATAACGTATTGTGGACTTCGTTTCTATGTATATAGTACCTATCAGATACATTATTATGCGAAATAGTAGCAGCGGCTTTTGATATTTCTCCCTCGAGTGTACTATGTTTTGATTTATTTGGAAAACAAGAAACATTATATAAAAATGTCTATTGAACTGAAGTACTTGAGTAATAAAATAAATATCTTTGAGCAATTCCCTTGTTACTGACCATGAATCCTTTAGAGGCTTAAGTATAATAATCAGTCAAGTAAAAATAAATATAGTCTAAGTAGTCTTCTTCTACTTCTTCCAAATAAAAAAACGAATTGGCAGCGAGGATAAGATTTAAACAAATAAATGTGGTATCAATTTTATAAATAAGAATAGAACCCACGACCACGACTAAGAGTGAACGCGACTATTTAAAAATCATGCCTAGAGAATAAAATTTCAATTTATGCTTTACGCTGTATCCCACGTAGCACAGAAGGTAGAGAGATAGCTTAGTGTTAAGACACTCCGCTTCCCTCCTTCCGTCGGAATTCTGGAGGCATCGGGTGTGGAGTGGCGGAGTTCAATGTCGCGTTTTGCTTCGACACCAGAGCGAAAAAATAAAAAAAATGGAATCGAACCCACAGCCTGTCGCGTGTCACGCTTGTGCTCCAAACAAAAAAATAATATTGATATTTCCGACGTAGAACATAAAAAAAGTCAATACAAAATAAATGTTTAACTCCATTATACACAAAAAAATAGATATCTTTGAAAATGCCTTTGATAGGTAGTAAAATAAATAAATTATGTTTACATTAGCTTATCATACGAATGTTATCAGTGACTTTTTCTTGCAGGTGAAACGGACGTGTGGAGAACAACAGTTGAAGAAAATTTTTTAGAGTTCCTTTGCACGATCCATAAATACTCTTATAGACTGCCAATGTTTACTCTCAGCGCCTTATCATTTGATAAGTTGGAACACAAGCCGCGATCAAACAACCTTATCATGGTAACATTCTCACTGGTGACACTAAACAGCTCTGCAGAATCCAATCCAGTAAGGCGTGGTGCGCAAAGAACTAGAATTCTCCGCGATGGAAGAACTAAAAACGCGAAACAACAGATAAATGTGAATTAGTTTAAAGGTTTACACACCAAAGCAAATAGTTTCTAGTCGGAAGTTAAATATAAGTTGTCAAACTGGAGGATCTACAGACCTTGATTCATGATGAGGTGGGGGAGGACGCGAGTGAGGAGTGCCTGGCGCGGAACTTCAACGTATCCCAGAACTATTGTCCGGCGTACTTCGATGGGCTGCTATGCTGGGATCCGACCCCATGGAACACCTTGGCCATACAAAAGTGCTTTAGCGAGTTCCATGGTGTACAGTACGACGATACGCGTAAGTTAATTATTATCTTTATATATATATATAAAGTATATAATAATAAACAATTATGAATAGTATCATAAATTTTAATAAATTAGATGGATATTTACAAATATTTCATATAAATAAGTGAAGTTAGCTTTATATGTTTGTTAGATATGTAAATGATTTTAGTTTCATTTTATACATTACATATACTATAATGACTTTCTTCTAATATTTATAAAATGAGATGGAGGAATCAAATAAATTTACAATAATATATTAGCTTTACGCTGCATGCTGCTGTGTGCGGGATACAGCGTGAATCTGATTTTTTTTTCTATACGCTGCATCCCGCAAATTTCGCATAGGGAGGCTAGTGTTAAGACACACCGCTCCCCACTGTCCGCGGAATTCTAGAGGCATTGCGCGCTATGTGGCGAAACTCAACGCCGCACTTTACCTCCACACCAGAGCGAAAAAAAAATAAAATATTTCACTTCCCCGAGTGAGAATCGAACACACACACATGTCGCGTTTAAAGTCACACACTTATGCCCTTGCGCCACGACTGGCCTCTCTATTTATAAATTTTCTTTTTATATATTAAATATACTATAACAACCAGCTTCCACTAATAATAAAATAAGATGTAGCCATATTAAGCATAAAATGAATTAAATTTACAATGGCCTGTATTATTGTTTGTTTGGAGAGATTAGTGCAGAGTAATTTTCATGACGTCAGTAAATATGTTTTTAATGAGCGGACACAATCTCGCGTGAAATTGCGAAATCGTCTCGCCTTAATTTAAACCTTTTTTTTAATGTCACGCTATCCTGCGCTCAGCAGGGAGGCATAGGGAACCAAGTGTTAAGACACTACGTTCCCTATTTTCCATTGAATTCTGGAAGAATTACGTGTTGAGTGGAGGAAGTCAACGCCTTGCTTTGCCTCGACACCAGAGCAAAGAAAATACAAATATTAAAATTTAATTTCCTTGCGTGGGAATCAAACCCACAACATGTCGCGTTTACAGTCACACTTTGCGTGTTTAAGCTTATTTATATAATCTTTTTTTTATTTTTAAAATATTTTTTAGTATGTTATTTTTTGTTCCATATAAATTTAATCTCAGCTATAAAATCATTTTAAAGTGAGTACGCTTCTTATTTGTATGAAAAAAAAAACAATTAAATTATAACATCATTTATGAAGGTGAAGAATAATTATTTGCATTCACCTGATACGCGGCTACCGATACGGAAATTATATTAACTTAACTTTTTATACTTTTGTGACATTATGAAGTTTATTCGCATTTTGAAAATGTGAAAATTGATATTTTCAAAATGTGAATTTTAAAATTAAATAGAGAAGTAGTAAAATTAGCTTCCCTCTCCCCACCCTTCTATGTGTGGGAGGATGGCCTCCTACACATAGAAGAGTGGGCAGAGGGAAACTGGAAACCTAATGTTATTATTGTTGTTTTAACTTGTTATTGAGGCCGGTCGTGGCGCAGCGACATGAGGTGTGACTGCAAAACCGACCGGTTGTGAGTTCGATCCCCACTCGAGGAGATGAAATATTTACTTAAATTTATATTTCCATTTCTTCGCTCTGGTGTCGAGGTTAAGCGCGGCGTTGCACACTATCTTTATCTCTGTGTTGAATTAATTACGACTTCTTTCAAATGCCGATAACTTTTTTTTTAATGAACCGATTTTGATGAACTAAACTTTAGTAGTTAAGTTGAGTTAAAACAAAGCAATTGGACAGACAGACAGACAAAAAATTCAAAAAAAATCTTTTTGCTTTCTATAATTCTTTTTAAGTGTCCCTCTATCCATTTCTGTCAAAATTACTACATGTACAGACAAAATATTTTTACTGTCTTATTATACAGGGTGGAAGTGTCAGCACCACATTAAATGAAACCACAGTTTTAACTACTCTATAAAAGCCTAATATAATTCAGAAAAAAATAAATTCCCAAAAATGAAAAAGTTTTTTTTTCAAACAAAATAAATAATAAAATTGTCATTTTAAAATAAAACGCCATTTGTAAGGATAACGCACGCACACATAAACCTATCAAAGGAACACCGCCGCACACGCCTTATTTCGAAATCGAGTCGTATGTATTGGCGATAAAGTTCAAAGTTGTTTAACTTTTAGTAGTATTTTTGTAGTAGTAAGTGTTTATGTTATTGGGATCTATACGTAATCGCGTCACACGAAATACAGGTATGGATAAAAATCGTGAAATGAAAAAATAATCCTACGTCCAAACTGTTGAGGCATCTTGATTAATTTCTTTAGGTATAGGTTTGAAATATTTTACCCTATATGCTGTTTCCGTAAATGGAGCGCTGCCTCTTCCACCCTGTATATAGAGATATCATACTTATTTAGAAAACGTATAAAAATTAGAACGTAGCGGGACTCGCACCCGCGCCTCCTGGAAACCGACCAGGGTCCAGGTCAGGTCAGGCTACGTTAAAATTTTTATACGTTTTCTAAATAAGTATTTTTCTTTCCTAAGTGTGGAATAATACTTTAAAAACGTTTAAAAATATTAAATACATCATTTCCTTGCGTGGGAATCAAACTCACAACATGTCGCGTTTACAGTTACCCTTTAGATACTATTCCAATATTAGATTATCTTTATTCCCATACTATCTTTTTAAGTCAAGGTTTACGTCACATGAATGCAATTCTCTTTGCCATCAAACCTGCGCGATAAGGCAAATGTGCAATTAAAGAAGTTTACCTATAAAGATAATATAAGAAATAGTAAAAAATATATATTTTATTCGTCAATCATTTGTTAAATTTTATGTTTTAATGGGCATTACTGAGATAATTTATCTTATATATGAAATATTTCAGTGAGAATAAAGAAATTTTCGTTTCATTTTACATATACAATAAATAATATTATAGAATCAGGTTATTATAAAGTAGGTATGGCAATTATTAGTATCTAAATGCTAAAAAAAAAGAATATAGTGTCTAAATTAGCCAAATAACCTTTCGCCAACCTTTAACCAAGATTGAATGCTAGGCGGTCACCTAAAATATAATCTATATATATAAAAGGACTTGTGCTGACTGACTGAGGTAAGACGCACGCAGAGCCGTAACCGCTGATGGTAGAAACATGAAATTTGGGCTGATGTTTATTTTCATATTCTGGGCATCCACTAAGAAGGGAATTTGAAAAATTTTAACCCTAAAGGGATGAAATAGGGGTTGAAATTTGTATGGCAAGGAAAATTAATCTGTACCGATTTTTATAAAATTTGAAATTCAGACTCTTAAAAATATTTCATTGAATACGTGTTTCATGGTTTTTAAGAATTCAACCCCTAAGGGGTTGAAATTTGTATGGCAAGGAAAATTAATCTGTACCGATTTTTATAAAATTTGAAATTCAGACTCTTAAAAATATTTCATTGAATACGTGTTTCATGGTTTTTAAGAATTCAACCCCTAAGGGTTCAAATAAGGGGTTGAAAGTTTATATGGAAAAATCTTTAAATTGCCACCGATTTTTATAAAAAAATAAATTCAGACTGTTAAAAATATTTTATTGAACACGTGTTTCGTGGGTTTTTTTAGAATTCACTCCTAATAAGCGGGCGAAGCCGTGCTCGCCCTCTAGTTATATTATAAAATAGTTTTTTTTTAAATGTCTTTATAAATTAGTAATTTAATGTACCTAGTGCACTTGACACCAAAGATATGTTCAAAAAAATCTTCAGGCATTTCTGATTCGTTATTTAGTCTTAAATATTAAATATCTTTTAAAAAAATTTTGTTAACTGATTTCAGAGCGGACAATGAAATAAATTGGATTCGTACAATCCATCATTCAGTGTCAAAAGTTCATAAATTCAAATATTATTAAAAATGTTAAATAAGAATTAAACTCACAAAAGTCGTTACGCAAAAAAATTAAGTAGATATATGATTGATGATGCAGCAGTAGCATGCTTACTTGCTCACTTTTAAAGATACGCCCCACCCTTTCCGTCTCAATTTGAGACATAGCGTGTTGAATAAATGTACATTTATTTTCACATACTTTTGACTACTTATCACTGTAATTACTACTAACAACTTTGAATTGTAATAACTAACTATAAATGTATAAACCAAAATAACTTTCTATTGTATGCAGTTTACAATATTTTATTGTTTACCTAGCTATTACTTGTTCATAAATGTAACCTATACTGAGGGGCTGGTACTGTATGCCGTAATACAAGTCTCCTAGTACGGCAACAGTGGCATCCACTAAAATTGCGCTAACTGTGTAGCTAACCTATCCTAAGATACTGTGTATTTAAGAAACTGTAAATGGTGATAAATAAAGTTATTATTATTATTAATAACGAAACTAAACGCCGTACTTTATCTAATAAAAATGAGAAAGTGAAATTATTCATTTCCATGAGTGGATATCAGCCCCGAAACCGTCGTGATTACATTTAAACTGGAGGGATTCAAAGAGGAAGGCCCCACTATGATTCATATATATAATTTGAAATATAATTTTTATCGGTCGTGGAAAGAGACGCGAGAGAAAACGACAATTGTGGGTTCGGTTCCCACTCGGAGGAATAAAATAATTAATATTTTTATTTTCTTATTAAGTAATGAGGCAAAGCGAGATGTTCCACCACTCAATACACAATACCTGGATAATTTGCCGGAAAGTAGGAAAAGGAAATGCCTTAATGAAAACGGAATGTCTTAACACTAGGTTCCCTCTGTCTGTGATACAATGTTAAGTTAAAAAAATAATATATATATCTTTTTTTTACAGAAAACGCGTCACGTCAATGTCTCGAAGGCGCATGGCACAACTACTCAGACTACGCGAACTGCACTGAACGCATCGCGAGCGTGTCGCCGACGGACGTCACTAGTCTCATATATTTAGCTGGATATTCTCTAAGCCTAGCTGTACTGTCGCTCGCTGTATTCGTTTTTTTATATTTCAAGTAAGTATATTGATTAGTTTAGTGATTGAATTTGTTTATGATATTGTGTATGAAATGGATATTCATTAAAAACATATTTGTTGGTTTTAATAATAATATTATAAATTGACACCATCTTTGAGTAGTTGGGTTTTGACTAAAAAATGAGATTCCCAGTAAGAGAAGTGTCTATGTATTATAATTTAATAGTATTAATATAAATAGTAGAGTATTAACACTAACTTCTCATTATCTATCACACTTTATAAAAAAACTTCAAAATTAAAAATAAAAAAAAAACTAAAAGCTTCACAAATAGTACAATAAAAGCATCGGTAAGTAAAATATAAACATCCAAAAATATGAAAGGTTAAAAAGTACGTAATGCGGCAGATAATGACAAACCAGACTGCAGTCCCACAAACAATGGGGATCGAGCACAAAAGTTGCAGTATCTTATTGAGAACCGTGCTATATTTTATGATGTTATTATGAAAATTAAATCAACTTCACGCTGTATCCCGCACACAGCAGAGTAGGCAAAGGGAACCTAGTTTTAAGACACTCCGTTCCCCACTTTCCGACAAATTCTGGAAGCATTGCGTGTTGAGTGGCGGAACTCAACACCGCGCTTTGCCTCTACACCAGAGCAAAGAAATGACAATATAAATGGTAATAAATTTTTCATTTCTTCGAGTGGGGATCGAACCCACAACCTGTCGGTTTTACAGTCTCACTTTGTGTCCCTGCCCTTGTGCGCCACGACTGGCCTCAGTCTGTGCTGTATTATTATAAATAATATAAAATTGTAATAATAATAAAAAAATAATTTTAAATTGTATAAACATTTAACTGTGCAATGGCAAAGCAATGGCGTTTAGCAGTGTTAAGCTACGTTAGGCCAATATTTGTCGTAATTCCAGTCAGTCAGTGAGAATAATTAAACAAAGTCTTCATATAGAAAGATAGTGGAGAAATTAAAAATGATAAATATGAATACTACGACCACAAATCAGTAAAATAATAATTGATAATAATAATAATAATTCATTAACATTATAATATTTAATTTAATATTTACACGTTGACGTTCTTCAAAATAATAGTTCTACTAGGTTTTTTCATTTGGAATGACTTATTTATATTACCCTGTATTCACATAGAAAACTGAAACTTGTGAAGCTTATAAATTTGAAGATTATTTAATAACTAAAATTATGCTTATACTACCAATTAAATAGTGTCTAAAATATATTTCAGTTACCTTATAATAGCCAATTATAGTAAAAAACTACTATTAAATTATAATCAAAGTTAATCTTAAATACTTTATGAAACATTTTTTTATCATAAATTTTTAGATCCAATATAATATACCACAAATATACATATATATAAAAAAAACGATCTCACCATGATGATACAAGAATCCATTCTCCGCCATCTACTGAGCTGAAACTCTCTTCCAAAAGGATTTGAACCCACACACAAATCTATTACACACTTCATAAAGACAACAATATGAGTCATATAACCTAATAGCTGCTTAATAAACAGAAAACCTCACGTTGAAAACATCACAATATTAGCATTAACTAAATTGTTATGGTGATGATAAGCTGGAATGGCCAAAATGTTACAGTCGAGAGATCCCTTTTACGATCTTACATATAATAATAGTTAAAACTTAACGATCGCAATGTGCTCGCTTTATTCTATTTAAATAATATAGTAATATCATTTGTTTTGTTTAATGGTGTTGATTTAGATTATGTTCTGAAATATTTAATATTTTTTATATCTTAATCTGGCCGAAACTGGGGGATGGAACTGTCTTAATGGAAACGGAGTGTCTAACACTGAATTCCCTCTGCCTACCTTGTTATGTGTGGGATACAGCGTAAAGCTAAAAAAAAGACTGGTACATATGAATTGTTAAACGGTCATATTTTTAGGGTTCCGTACCTTTTAAGGAAAAAGGAACCCTTATAAAATCACTTTGATGTTTGTCTGTCTGTCTGTGAAGAGAATTTATCTCAGGGACGCTCGGAGATATCGAAATAAAATTTAGGCCGTATACTCAGATCTACGGCCCATAAAATGTAAAATTTATTTCTACATTCACTTAAAAAAGATATGGCTGCCGGACGGTATATTTACAAAGAAACGAGTATTTCGACACTCTAAAGGGAAACAAAATTAATAGGGTTCTTCCGATTTACTTAGAATTACAAAATTTGACAGGTAGCATCTACAGGTAGTACTAGTTTAAGGAAAAATCTGAAAACTATACATTTGTAGTTAAATCCTAAAAAAATAATAGCCTTGAAAGGGGGGAAAATTTAAGTCGCTAGTTGGTGAGGTATCAGATGAAAGGGCTCTGGCTAAGCTAAGCTTCAATTTCAATCTTATGTCACTTCGCTCTATAGTTTTTTTTATTAACATATTATATTTTCCCTGATTGAATCAATAAGATTATGTAAATATATTTTATAGCTTCGGGCATCCGATGCGAGAGCAACTACTATTTTATTATTTAAAATTTTTAATCTATGGTCGACAATATTGGCGCGAAATAACATCGCCGTCATACAAAAATAAAAACATGCAGAAATAAAATTATTATAAAGTTAAATATTAAAAATATAAAGTGATATGTCTCAATTCATAATTATTTTTTAGTATTTTAAGAAGATCCGAAAATTCCATATAACAAATCAAAGAAGAAAAACAAAAATAAATTCTTAGTCTTTTATATATACTGAAAAGATTAATAAAAACACAAACAAATAACAAACTACAAATAATAGCTAGATAGAAAGAAGTGCTGACTAAAAAATATCATTGAAATGGAGGTCATTTATGTATCTTTTGTTTCAGAGACTTGAGATGTCTTCGGAATACAATACACACTAATCTAATGTCCACTTATATACTGTCGGCTTGTAGTTGGATGTTAAATTTAGCTTTACAAGTGAGTATATATCTATATATTATTATGTTTAACGGTTTTTTTATATAAAATTTAAAAATAATAATAAATCAGCTTCATCCCGATGTATACCGCATTCACCAGGGTAGATAGAGAGAACGTAGTGTTAAGATGCTCCGTTCCCCACTTTCCGCCGAATTCTAGACGCAGAAACAAAACATTAATGTTATGGATTTATATAGATACATTTTTTTATAAATAATATTCTTTTTGACATAAAGTATATTTTTTTTATTTATTTATTGTACAATTTGAGGTTTCTTAGTTAAGCCTACAAAATTAAAAAAATGTAGTAATAAGTAGGTATATACACAATAACTTATAAGAAATAAATATTTTTTTTTAGAATTGGTCAGATGAGGCCCAACAAGATCAAACGTCGTGCATGATTCTTGTGATATGCATGCATTATTTCTATTTAACGAATTTCTTTTGGATGTTAGTTGAAGGTAAGTTAATAAATTTTAACATAATTCGTAATATTTTTTTATCATATTATAAAATATCACTTCAAAACCTGAAAAAATCAACAAATGTTAAATTTTCATGTATTTGCTCTGGCGTCTAGGCAAAAAGCGCGGCGTTGAATTCCGTCATTCATCATGCAATGCCACCAGAATTCGGCGGAAAGAGGAGAACGGACTGTCTTAACACTAGGTTCCCTCTGCCTACCCTGGTGTGTGCGGGATATAACGTGAAATTAAATTATACAACTAAATTTAGTTTATATTAACTGTGTTTGTAATTCAGGGTTATTTTGTATTTCGTAATAACCATAAAGAATATTTTAAATAATAAATGTCGACTGGCCTTCGTTAATGCTTGGTTGTGGAAAGGTTAAGAAAGGAGACTGAAACTATTCCATACATTT
The DNA here is from genome assembly GCA_013421005.1 of Heliconius erato x Heliconius himera. Lineage (NCBI taxonomy): Eukaryota > Metazoa > Arthropoda > Insecta > Lepidoptera > Nymphalidae > Heliconius > Heliconius erato x Heliconius himera. The sequence goes on along the minus strand of JAATLQ010036877.1, from coordinate 28,048 downwards.
TTGGGCCCAGAATGTAAAGATATGAAAATGGTATGATTTAATAGATTTAGGTACATCATTCCCTCATGAAAACTATATAAATTTTGGCAATCTCAGGGCTGAGTTATTAGAGATTTGATAAAAGTGAGGTTAAGTTCGCAGCACAATTTCTTGAATATCAACTTCTATAAAATATGATTACTGAGTTGTTTAAGCATTAATGTTTATTATTTATAAATAAAACACATTTTAATGAATATTTTATTCTTCTTCTATTATCTATTATTAAAATATCATCTAAGAAGAGTGCGGGTGGAACTAAATTATTTTGGTATCTAGCCCAACTAAGGTATGGTACCTTATATATATAATACTCATAACATGAGCACAGCAGCCTACCATTCGTCTTCCTACAATACAATTGCAGTATTTCA
>JAATLQ010036877.1:0-20051 GCA_013421005.1 Heliconius erato x Heliconius himera | reverse complement strand
GTACAGACAAAGGGAAAAAATATAGAAAATAAGTAATTTACATCACATAGAAAAATGATTTAAAAAGTTATACTTGTAGTTCATACAAAAATGGCTGCAATTTCTGCGTGCATATATTTACAACTTTTATAAATTGAACATTCATGAAATTGATACGGAACCTTCAGCGGGCGAGTCAGACTCAAATTCGTCCGGTTTTTTACTCATAGATCGAGGCCAGTCGTGGCGCAGCGGCACGAAGTGTGACTGTAAAACCGACTGGTTATGGGTTCGATCCCCACTCGAAGAGATGAAATATTTACTTAAATTTATTTTTCCATTTCTTCGCTCTGGTGTAGAGGTTAAGCGCGGCGTTGAGTTCTGCCACTCAACACGCAATGCCTCCAGAATTCGGCAGAAAATGGGGAACGGAGTGTCTTAACACTAGGTTCCCTCTGCCTACCCTGCTGTGTGCGGGATACTGAAGCTGGTTTATTTATTTATTTATTTTAATCATAAAACGATAAAAAATATTTAAAAATGTACACGTACACTTTAGTTAACGCTCTCGAGCTTTTGCTAAAGTATAGCGCTACGATCTCATAAAAAAACTAATTAAAATGAGTGTTTTACACTGACAAAATTAATTTAAAATGTGAAAAATTATAACCTTACTTTTAGTCTCAGAAAAGAAAATATTTAAAATAATTTTCATAGAGCAACTACCTACTCAGGCCAGGCATGATTAATTTAAAATCTGAATAGAAAATGTGCCGTGGTCTTACACTTTTTATTATAGAAAAATTGTTCACTATGATTTTTTTAATAAAACAGAATTGATATTAGAGTTTGATCGCAAGAAATAAACTTTTTTTTTTCAACTTCACACTTTATTCCTCATAACTGAGAGGATAGAAAGAACTTAGACTCAACCCTTTCTACTTTTCTTAATTCCTAATCTAAATTTACTTGAGTGGCGGAACTCCGCACCGCTGTTTGTATTGCCAGAGAGGAAATATTAAAATTATTACAATATTATTATCATAAAAGTCGTCGCGGGGCAGGGGCACAAGAGTACGGTTATGAACGCGACAGCTGTTGGTTCGATTGCCATTCGGTAGAATGAAATATTTAATATTGTCGTTTTGTCGCTCTAGTAAGACAAAGCAAGGCGTTGGTTCCACCAATCAACACGCAACACATTCTGAATTCAGCGGAAAACGGGAAACAGAAGTGTCTGAATGGGGAACGGCGTGTCTTAAGACTAGGTGTTCTGGTTCCCTCAGCCTGCCCTACTGCCAAGAGGATACTCCCCATATAAAAACTTTAAATAATAAAAAACCCACATTCAAATCATTACATTAAATTGACTTCAATACTCTTCCATTATACCAAATATTCGATTCGATTCATCAATAAACATCACTACTATCAGTCATGCAAATAAACATAACTACTATTTATCACTAGTAATACTCAATAAAATACTTGTATAGAAAACGTATAATTTTTTTTTATTATAGAAAAATGGTCCTGGTCGGTTTCCAGGAGCCGCGGGTTCGAGTCCCGCTGCGTTCATATTTTTATACATTTTCTAAATAAGTATTTTTCTTTCCTAAGTGTGGAATAACACTTTAAAAAATGTTTAAAAAAAATGTCTTTTTTTTTCTTTTATTCCCTAAACGATCGTCCAATTTAAATTATAGAGGCGTGCTTTGGTATCGATATCAGTTCCATAAACCGCTAATTTAATTAAGAGTTTTATCGAGACCTGACCAATTTTAACGTAAACTCGACAAAAATGGAATCCATTTTGATTACGGTTCAGCATTTTGTTGTTTTATGAAATTATCTTTTGGAAATGTTTTCTTTTTAATTTCATAACGAATACGCGATATTTACAATTCTCTTAAGTAATAATTGAGTGCTTATATAAATATGTAGTAGTATGTAGGTATATATACTGTATTTATTATTTTTTCACATTTTACGTGAGGAGGTTTTAATCGTAAAAAGAATGACTTACAGGAATGTATTAAATTTTACAATTTCATTTGTCTATTTGAGGAAAATATTTTATTTTGATAAGTAACCATCACTCAACTATTTTATGCAACAAATATTCACAACTATTTTATGGACATCTTATTATACGATAATTGACCAAATATTGATGACGAAATGGTTAATAATTGACGATACAGTGATATGGTCAAATCAAGTTGGTTTCACAAAATGGGACCAGTTCATGAAATGCTCGGTGAAATCACGGAACCATCCATTCTACGATATGACCACGCCAATATATTATGTATATGCAGAAATAGACATTGTAAATTAAAATGATTAAATCTTAATAGAAGGATATTCAATAGAAAACGGACAGTGAAGTTATATGTATATGTATTAAGATATTTTCTGTTTCAAACTACTTATAGCGCAAAAAATGTGATGAAGATAACACAGACAAAACGGGATTTCTCACATCAATGGTTTTTATCTAGACCATAAACCTCCGAAGATTGAAAGGTTCAACAAAAGCGGAAATATAGTATCAGAACAAACATAACATTTTGTGAGATCCATCAGCTTGTGACAAGTTTTGGGTTAGGGATATCGATATGTGACAAAAAATGCTGTCTTATATAAATTTTATCAAATGCCGTCTGTTAAACGAAATTCATATTAACCCTTAAAGGCTATATGGGTGTAAGAACACCCAGGTCCATCTTATTTTTCGTTACACTTTTGTGTATCCTTCTGAGTTGTGTGAATTCCAGGCATGTTCAAGAACCCTTGAACATGCCTGGAAAGTTTGACCGCTTGCTTCCTGGGTATATCGATACCTATAATAGTCACAGTGCCTTATGGATTAACAACGTCAGTGTTTACCTTTTTATGACTTTTATTGAATTAGGCATGGTAAATGGAGACTTAGCATGCAAAATGGAGATTATTTTTTGAATTATGAGTCTTGGAAACTAATAGTAACTAATATCTATGAAAATTTAAAATCAAAGCTGTTCTAGCATCTGCCCACGAGGTGACTGACGAAGTACAAAATTTATTTGCCATTAAACATAAATATGAATTACTAAATATAAAATACACATATATGATATATACTTACATATTGCAATTATAAACTTTTAACGTAAAAAATATTCAAATAAAATAAATACTAAACATTTTTATACAAAATAAGTAAATAATATCGCATTCGCAATTCGCAATTCGCGTTCTGACCAATTAAGCCATACTCTTTTCGGGTTCTCATCGAGCTACGTCGAAATTTTTATATGCTTCTTACAACTTATTTTTGTTGCTAACATCTCTGTAGGGAGATTATTACAAATTTCCACTATCCAAAGATAGTCAAAAAGCTAAGTGAAAGAACAACGACACCGTATTCCTTAGATACAAAAAAAAACATATATTTCAAAGTAAGTTGTTCACAATTTGTTAGAGTTCATTAATAATTACATTACTTTTAAAAATAAGGTGTTTTTACATCCATTACCGTCTTAGTAGGTTATGTAATTCATTATAACTCTTAAGGGTAAATAAATTTAAATAAACGTAACATTAATTAATAAAATACATATATTAATTAATGTTACGTTAGATATATTTCATAATATTTAGTAAAAATATCAAAATAATTCGTAATTCGTATTTTGTTATTTATTGAAATTATTGGCCTAAGGACAATACGCTCTAATAATTCCGTTTACTATGATTTAATTTAACATGAAATTAGGTATATGATAAAAGATATTTTCTTTGAAATAATATTAATTTTAATAATAAAACATAATAAAAAACATTTTATTTGAAATAATAAAAATAAAATAGAAGTAGAAAATTTAAATGTAAATATCTAATTACGAGACATTGTGCGTAAAGTGGCGGAACTGTTCTCCATGCTTTATCCAATATAATCATCGCCTTGAATAGCAATCAAACCCACGATCATCGCAAATCCGAATCTTATACATATAAAACTTAATAACATTAAATAAGTTAGCTCACGTTGTATCCCGCACACAGCAGGGTAGGCAGAGGGAACTTAGTGTTAAGACTCTCCGTTCCCCACTTTCTGCCGAATTCTGGAGGCATAGCGTGTTGAGTGGCAAAACTCAACGCCGCGCTTAACCTCGACACCAGAGCGAAGAAATGGAAATATAAATTTAAGTAAATATTTCATCTCCTTGAGTGGGGATCGAACCCACAACCAGTTGGTTTTGCAATCACACCTCGTGCTGCTGCGCCACGACCGGCCTAAATAATTTAATAAAATCTTATAACTAATATAAAACTTAATAATTTAATAAAATCTTATTTCGCTGTAACAGTTAACGTTGAGTGGTGACACTAAGATGTGCCAATGGATCCACGAGCACGCAGTGGACTGGATACACAAGGCGCCCGCGCTCGCCGGACTCGCGCTCAACTTATTTTTCCTTATTAGGATTATGTGGGTAAGTAGATATCGTTTATTGAATTATAACTGATTTAGTTTTTTAATTCGCTTAGTTTTGTATGGACCTGATTTGAATTATTATTAAAATATTTGTAATTCTACGCAATTATTAAATATAATAAAAAATATTAACTATGTGACAATCATTATTTGAAGCTAGTAAATATAAAATAATATATTTATTTATTGATAAAGTTACACAAATTTAAAAAAAATATATAGATAAAAATAATTATAATAGATAATAAGGTAATCAAGTAGTATTCAAAGTACTGTTTAAATTATTTACAAAAAGTAAAAAAAAATAAACACAAACCTTATTTCTCCCTAAAACAGGTACTAATAACAAAATTACGTTCAGCAAACACATTAGAAACAGAGCAATACAGGAAAGCGACGAAGGCACTGCTCGTGCTGATCCCACTGCTGGGCATCACCAACCTGCTGGTGCTGTGTGGGCCGAGCGATGAATCGTGGTTCGCGCACGCCTTCAATTATATACGCGCGTTGATGCTTTCTACACAGGTCAGTTTTATTTTTAGTACTACTGCTATTATACTAATATTATAAATATGAATATAAGTTTATTTGTTACGCTTTCACGTCAAAACTACTCAACCAATTATCATGAAATTTTGTATACATTTTTTTAGAGAATTAAAAAATACAATAAACTACTTACAAGAACAACTCAAAAAAAAGAATAGACTAGAATAGAGATAAAGCTATAAAGATAATAACCAAAAAAAAAGATCAATTGACCTCTAAATACCATAAACCATTTGATAGTATCGGCAAACGAGTACGCAATCGACACCCTATACCAGATGAAATACAAATACCCTTCCATGATAAATAGTGCCTGCGAGATCCTATAAATAAACGATATCGGGTCATTTATCTTAGATTTCACAGTAAATAGCGAAATAACTCAATCGACCTCTCGGAGCGACCTCTGTTATGCTTAAGAGATGAAAATATTTTAATCAAGTAAAAACGTTGGACGTAATTATGCAATAAATTTATATAGATTCAAAGTAAATTTAGGAGATTTTTATGTAAAATATAGGTGAAAGATAATATTTTTTTTCAGCTTCACGCTGTATCCCGCACACAGCTGGGTAGGCAGAGGGAACCTAGTGTTAAGACACTCCGTTTCCCCACTTTCCGCCAATTTCTGGAGGCATTGCGTGTTTAGTGGCGGCACTCAACGCCGCGCTTTCCCCTCGACACCAAAGCGAAGAAATGAAAATATAAATATAAATAAATATTTCATCTCCTCGAGTGAGGATCGAACCCACAACCAGTCGATTTACAGGCGCACTTTGTGCCCCTGCGCCACGACTGTCCTCAGACAATATTTTCGTTACAAATATTATCGTAAGAACATATTATTATAATTTATAAATATAAAAAGTTGTGTTTTCAATTTTTTTTTTTAAATTTTATCCAAAACTAGGATCTTTTACATGGCTTAGATTAGCTTACATGGCTTAAGTTTTCTGCATAAGTTGACGTAACAAGCTTTATCTTATCTCTAATCGGACCATGGAAACGAACATACGTATATTTAAATTTAATCACCTTTTGAAACATACATCGAACTCACAACTAAAAAAGAATGTAATTTATAAAAATAAGAATAAAAAAAATTGAAAAAATATATTCGCACAATGAGAATCCATTGTCCTAAAGATCTCAGAATAATAACATCTTGTTTTTGTGCTCTCTTCATCGAGAAAGTTAGTCTAAAGTCGAAGTCCTTCGAAAAACAAATTGACTTTACCGAAACTTAAAGAGTCTAATCCCTCTTTTAACTGCTTAAAATCGTCTTAAGATGCCGCAAGCGTACACAAAGTTTGTTTTTGTTTTGTTGAGTTCAGAGAAAAATATATTAAAATAATCTTGTAATGGTTAACAATTTTTTTTTAATTAGAACATAGACGTTTTGTTAATTTGTAAATAAGTTACTTTATAAAAATTATAACGACCAATTATTTAAAAAAATAAGCCGTTTAGGCCATTGAGGCCGTCGTGGCCCAGGGGCATAAGGGTGTAACTGTAAGACGACGGTTGTGGGTTTGATTCCCACTCGAGGAAATGATGAAATATTTATTTAAATGTATATCTCTATTTCTTTGCTTTGGTGTCGAGACAAAGAGCGGCGTTGAGTTCCGCCACTCAACACGCAATGCCTCCAAAATTCGGCGGAAAATGGGGAGCGGAGTGTCTTGACACTAGGTTCCCTCTGCCTACTCTGCTGTGTGCGGGATACATCGTGAAGCTGATTTATTTGATTTCTTTCAAGCCGTATAGGCCGCATAATATCTATTAATGACGGATTTACTTGTCTTCTAAAGAGACAAAGCGCGGCGTTCATTTCTGCCATTCAACGCAATATTTCGAAAAGTGGCAGAAACGTGGAGAACGGAGTGTCTTAACAGTTTACCTTGCACGGTCTTTACGTATTAGACGGATCGTCGATCGATCGTCGCCGTTTGAATCGTTGGGGACCCAATGATTTGTGAAAGTCTTGACTCATTGGCTTTGCGTAGAGATGTCTCCTTGCTGTTCGTTCTCTATCGTAGGAAGTGTTCTGGAGAACTTTGACCTGTTACCTGCCGCGGTGTTTTAGTATATTACAAACTTAAGTACCATCCACACCATATGGATACGTGGCACTTCACTACAGTGCGGTTTCAAAGTGGAATGGCTACCTGCAGCAGTGTTTCCAGGTCGATACGACCTGGATACTTTCAAAAAGCACGTCTATCTCCATTTTAATAGATGACAACGCACCTGTAGTTCCTCTGGTGTTAAAGGAGGTAATGGGCGGCGGTAATCACTTACCATGAGGTATCTCGTATGCTCGCTTAAGGCAAACGAGTTTACCTCATTCTAGTCTTTTTCCATAAAAAAAACATTAATTTCTCGCCAGAAAACCTTCGTGTTTCCTCTAAAATTGTTCTTTAACCTTTGATCTCTTTCTTTCTTTGACTTTTCACGCTGCATCTTTATCAGTACTTTCGTTTGGTGCTCTTGCAGCTTATACTATTTCTTTTTTTATTACTCTCATACTTGTATCCTTTCTATTCTAAAATGCTTTCTTCTTTCTTTCTACTACATCTTGCATACAATTCCTAAGGTTCTGCCAGCATACTGAATCTGGACATGGAAATATTCAAATATTTCCATGTCCAGATTCACTGCTCTTCTTTATGGGAAATTACAAAAATCATTTAAAAGTGTGTTAATGAGTGCCTATTTTTTTAAGCTCTGTCGGAATGCTAAGCCCAGCATTAGATACGAACATACGATTAATTGTTAAGAATAGTATGATATTTTACTTACCCTCGAAACAAAGGATAAACACAGAAAGAGATATTTTTATATAAACATATTTATAATTAAACATTAATGTGGTGCCCTAATGGGAAATCGTCTGAAAATGCCACAAATGGGGGCTCGATTGCCACTAAGGCGAATGAATTATGCCCTTGCTCTGGCAACAGGACGAAGCGCTCCCCTGTGTGCCGTCACTCAATACGCAATGACTTAAAAATTGGGATTAACTTTGGGAACGGAATATCTTGACCCTTGTTCCCCTCTGCCTACTCTGCTATATGTGAAAGAAAGCGTGTATCTAAGAAAATTAAACAGAATATTCAAAATCTGTTTTATTTCTACCTGCTAATGTCATCTCTTCCATAGGGTTTCACGGTAGCACTGTTCTACTGCTTCATGAACACGGAAGTGCGACACGCGATAAGATATCATGTGGAGCGATGGAAAACCGGACGCAATATCGGAGGCGGAAGAAGGAGAGGAGCATCTTACTCCAAGGACTGGTCTCCAAGGTCCAGAACGGAGAGCATTCGGTGAGAGCTACTTATTAGACAAGGAAATTTGCATGACATATTATTTTTACAATTTTTTAAAAATCAGTAAATCGTCAGCGTCAGTGCTGGATCTTCTAAAGGCAAAAATAGGTTTTTTACAATAGTTAAATAAAAATAACAAATAATACTGTTTTTTTTCTCACTTGATGGGGAGATTTTTTTTACTGTAGTTACACTGACTCTGACGTTATATAATTTACAGCATGTTTTCATAACACAGCTTTTATCTTTTTTTTCACTAAAAGAACTTGCTTTGCTTGCGCCGTTTCTTATACGACCAAGACACTCCGTAACTGTTACCCTAAAGTATTCTAACATTTATGTGTCACTTGTAACAGAATATTATTTACAATTACGCTAACAATTGCGGAGTTCTAGCCTCCATTACCAAATCCATATTTGATCAGCCATTTTTTCTCATTAGGCTCACTGTATGAAGATTCATGGACCATTCCGGATAACGCTGATGCTTACGAAAACGGGCTTTTTGCATTTAAGAAGATGTTTTAAGATGGACATAATGTGGATTTGGAGTGAAAATTTTCTATTATTTTTATTTTGTTACGTGCATTTTATGTTATGTCTTATATAACTTATACATAATAAATCGATGTTATCTGCTTTTATGTCTTACTTTTTTTCCGCCTGTGCATCTTCGATTTGGAACTTTGCATGCAAGACTCATGATTAAGGTAAGCATGTTTTAATATAGTCCTATAAATTTATTAAGTTTTTTTTTTTAGTTTCATACTGTATCCCGCACACACCACCAGACCAGAGGGAACCTAGTGTTGAGGCATTCATATTCATTCGTTCCTTATTTTGGCAATTTCTGTAGGTCTCGAATAGGGATTGAACCTGTCGTGTTTACAGTCACACTCCTGTTTTGCGCTAAGACTGGCCTCTTATTAATTTATGAATAATTATCGGAATGAACACCTGTACTTGATTATTTAAGCTAATAAATCTTAATAAAATTTGAATTGTCAAGATTTGTCGTAAAATAGAAATTTGAATAATTTATAATTTTTTACATAGTTATAGTACTAACCAATATTATCTTAACTAACCTATTTTTTAAACCTTAAGAAGTACTATACTATACAAGTATAAAAATAAATAATAAAATTTCATGAAACAAACGAGATAAAAGACATTCCTTTTTTTATTTTATTTGGCTTGGTATTATTTATTGAAATAATAAGCATAAAGCATTAAACTAATTAAATTTTGGTAAGAATTATTAATTTAAACATTAGTATGACACAATATTAAATATATTATATGTGTATGCTACGGGCAATTTGTATAATTCGGTATTCTCCGTGCAACGTATTCGTTATTGTATAGAATACCTAGTCAAAGTATTAAAAAATAACATTTTATACATTGCACGTTTTTTTTACGTTTTTGGTATTCTATTCATTGTCAAGGTATTCAATAGAAAACCCGAACTATACAGATTGACAGTAACACGTACATGAGAGAAACTTAATAAATTGTAATGTAAGAAATATACGATGTGGTTTCTTAATTTACAGAGGACTCAATAGTAGATATTAAATTAAAAATAAATTAAATCAGCTTCACGCTGTATCCCGCACACAGCAGGATCGGCAAAGGGAACCTAGTGTTAAGACACTCCGTTCCCCACTTTCTACTGAATTCTGAAGGCATTGCGTGTTGAATGGCAGAACTCAACGCCGAGCTTAACCTCGACACCAGAGCGAAGAAATGGAAATATAAATTTCGTACTTATTATACTCATATACCTACTATATATATTTCAGATTTTTCTAACATAATATAATATACAATATTCTTTAAAGAAAAAATATAATAAAACAATAATTATTCTTATATCAAGACTATGGGTTAGGTTATACAGCCATCCGTCGAAGCGGGAGTCCGCGGCGTCAGAGACGACGACCACAACGCTGCTAGTGCCGCGCATGTCGCTCGCGCCGCACTACGATGGAAAACACCTTCATGCTGTAAGATATTTTTTTAGCTTTACGCTGTATCCCGTATACAGCAAAGGGTGGAGGGAACCTAGTTTTAAAACATTCTTTTCTCCACCTTCTGCCAAATCTTTAAAACATTGCGGGTAGCTCAACGCTGCGCTCAACGCTGCGCTTTGTCTTGCTATCAGAGCGAAAACAGACATATTAATTTTCATTCCCCCGAGTGGGAATCGAACCCACAAACGTCACGTTTACAGTCATACACTGACCATGGGTATCCGATGGAATTATATTTTATTACTGCTTTATAGTTTTTAATATGAAAGAGATACGAATCTTAACAGTTTCTGTCTTTTGAAATAATAGATTTCTTTCTTGATGAGCTGGTTATTTTTATCGTGGAAAGTATTTTTTTATATTCGGAACTACTTTAATTTAGATTTTCTACATTAAAACCAAAAAAATAACAGAACAACAGAAGAACGGAAGGAAGATATTCCATTTAAAAAAATCTTTTGAAAATATGATCATACTAATTACTAACCCATTTGCAGGACTACATAAACAGCGGGAGCGCGAGTGGGGATCAGTCTCCGGTGTGAGGCGGGGGGCGGGGGAGGCCCTCGCGCCTGAACACACTCCACGAGGAGGACGCTATACCCTCCCCCGCCTTTGGAAGCCAACCAAAAATTCCTAAGTCACCCAAATCTCCTAACTCTACCAACCTTCCTACGTCTCCCAATAGCCATCATTCTTACACCTCTCTAACGTTCCATAACACAAATGCCGATTTTCATGATTGCAATGATATAGGAAATGATAGGTTTTTGTCTATTAATGGTTCATGTCGAGATATTGATGGAGATTAAAATATACAAAACATACTAAATATCTCCTACGTCTTCTAATAGTGAACACAATTATAATGTGATAACACATTAAAACTCATATAAATAACTCAAATGGATATATCAAAAATTATAATGATCTTGAAGAGAAATTTCATCGAGAAATATAATAAATATATATAAAAAACTTAAATATAAGGAAACATATAAAAGTTCGAACGTAGCAGGAAAACAATCGTTTTGGAAGAAAACATCTAATCATACGATGGAACTGTCTAAAGTTGTGTATATTTTTCTATCTTTTGAGAGAAAAACACTTTAAAAACGTCAAAGTATTCATTGACATTTACTAAAGAATATAGAAACAAAAAAAAAACGTTCCAACCCTCTTAACCCTCCAAATTATGACTCATTTAAATTATTGACAAATGCAGACATTTACAATAGGCATGATGACATACTTTGTAAAACTGTTCTATATTGTTGAGAAATGTATTACAATTACAACGTTACATTTCTGCAAACAAAAATATTACATTAGTACATTTTAATTTTAAAATTTTCACCAAAACACGTCGTCAAAGTCTCATAGCGTCGCTTGTGACGTCAAGTCTGAATACCATTGTATACAGAATGTTAATACGTTTGTTTACCAAGGTGTGACGTAAATCGCTCTGATTGTCCTTTAACATATCATGGCGGCTTCCCGCATTTTGTAGTTTTATTGTTTCTAAATAATTAATATAGGAATATTACATTCCTATTTAATAACATTAATATATAAGATACATATTTTACTGTTAAGTTTACGAAAATTTAACAATAAAATTTATGTCTTGTACTCTATTAATAAGCTGTCATTAAATAAATACATACATTAAGTGATTTTTATTAGCTGTCATCATGCTAATTGTAATGGGGTATTTTTGTGTATTAATAAATTCTTACCCAACTACGGTATGTATGTATGTATGACCGTTCCTCTGTTCCCTAGTGACTATTAAACCAGTGAGCCGATGACGATAAATGATATATCGTTTTAGGGATATAAGGATTTATCTTGATGGCGCGAGTGTTATTTGATACATTTATGTATTCAGTCTATGCAGTCGGGTTTTTTCTTTTGTTCATTCACTTGTTTAGAAATAAGTATATTTACTAAGAAACGTAATATACAGTAATACATACATATTATATTACAAAATTTCATTGTATAAAATTCACTATTAATGTATAGATATTTTAAAAGTTTAAAAGAAAAGTTTTTGATATTAATTATTAAAATATACGCTTTGCAATAATGTAAAGAAGTATAATAACTTCTATTTTTTTTTATTAAATGTAACACGTATATTTTGTAGTTAATTCTGAGCTTAGATAAAATGTACTGACGCCTAGTTGTGAGTATATTTTTGAATGTAAATGTTTATATATTTATAGAGATTTCTACTAATATTAATTAATAAGGTTAAATTTAAATATAATATAAGATTTATGTACTAGTATATATGCTTAATATAACCCGCCATTGTAAAGTGATCTTTACAATTTAATTTTTTAATTTTTATATTTTTAAAAAGGAATATATAATAAATTTAATACAAAACATCTTATAATTCTATAATTGTAATGCCTTTGCTTCATATATTTTTGTAAATAAGATAAATATAATATAAGGAAAACCACTAGTAGCTCGTTTAACGAATAAAATTTAAAAAAAGTAACATCACTTTTGCAAGTGTTCTGCAACATATCGAATTGAAGCATTTCTTTTAAAATTTAACATCTAATACAATCATTCGTTATTTCAAATAAGTAGGATAAAAAAGATATATGTATATAGATAAGTAAAAATATATAAGAGTAAAAGCAGCTCATAGATGAAATTAAAGAAAAATAAATCCTATCATTTCCAGCATGGTAGGATTTATATATTTATAATTATTTTTTTTTTAAAATATTTAACTTACCATAGCAAAAACGATTTGATTATCAAATAAAGTTATCTATTTTCAAGACAAGCTATTTATTTCAATTTAATATTTTTATGTGTATTTTTTATATGTTTGTTTATAAATGTATATAAACATCAAAATATTTTTTCTTAACAAAATTGTACATATTCTAGATTTATAAGCCTTTAAATTTTAAAAAGACTTAGGACTAGTTTCACCACTGGCTGATAAAGACCCGGACAGCCTTATCTCCCAGACAGGCTATATTTTTTGGTTTCACAGGTCTCGAATATCTAATAGATTCACATTTGACACATGCATTTCATTTTTACATACTTATTTGTAATTTAAAAATGTCACAAATCGTATGAATTGTTACCTACTATTAACGTTCATTAATGAAAATATTCTTGAAAATATAAGAAAACAGTTATTTTGTATTTTCGTCCTCTGTCTATAAGATAGTATTAAATTATTAGATTACTATCAGTAACTATTTGTGACTGGTGAAACTGATCCTAAGGGGCCCGTATTTATAAACCGCTCTCAAGTTTGATACGGATCTTGAGAGCAAACTTGAGATGCCGTTTTCATTCATACTTTATAACCTAGGATGAAAACGGCATCCCAAGAAAATTTATAAATACAGGCCAGAGAACTGACAAAAATGTGTCTCTTAATTCTTATACAAAAAAAATTGTAATTAAACTCTGTAAATAATCATTCACTTGCATCAAACCTTTATATCTCAAATACTCCATACATTCACCAAAACTATCAAATCTCAGTACAAAATAAAAACAAAATAAATATATTTACTATAAAAAAAACGAATAGTAATTAAGAACTATGAATATTTTTTTAATGATGATTATTATTTCTTAAATATATTTTTATTTTGTCAGAAATATTGATAATAAACCCAATCTACCTTAATGTTGCCAAAGCTTTGTTACATTTATACTTAGAAATACATAATATACATAAGTTATAGTAAGTAACAGAATTGGGAAACAAGACGCTATTTGTGTAGTAAATATTATATCATATCGTAATAATTTTATTACAATATAATTTGTAATAGATTAAAGGAACATTGCTTGTTAATTCTATAATACTAGAAGTAAAGAATATATTATTATTTTAAATGTAAATATATGTATCAATAGTTATTATTGTATGTGTATTTGATGTCACTTGGTTTTGCTGGATCCTCTCAAATAAATCAATTTGTATGTATATTTATTAAATGTATGTGAATGTTTATATATTTAATAAAATATTCAATAAATAAATGTGTATTTTAATTATTACTTCTTGTCTTTTTTTATAATTTTATAGTTCAAAATTTTGCCCTATCCTTTAAATTTCATATTACTTCAAGGTAGAAAAAAATAAAAAAATGAATTGATATCGTTTCAATAAAACACATCATTATAGCAATATTTTATTTCTTTTAATTTTATGAATTATATTATAGAGGCCGTCGTGGCTTAAGATTGGCAATATGTTATAACTATTTTAGTATCTACTAGTATAAAAAAAAAAAAAATTAGCTTCACGCTGTATCCCGCACACAGCAGGGTAGGCAGAGGGAATCTAGTGTTAAGACAGAAGTTAGTGTTAAGGCAGAATTCAACGCCGCGCTTAACCTCGACACCAGAGCGAAGAAATGGAAATATAAATTTAAGTAAATATTTCATCTCCTCGAGTGGGAATCGAACCCACAACCAGTCGGTTTTGCAGTCACACCTCGTGCCGCTGCGCCACGACCGGCCTCTACTAGTATAACATCTTTCTTAATTTCACAAATTTTATTTTTTATATAAGCACAGCAAATAAACAAAAGGTTTCTCTGCGCTACGCTAATTTCTTTTAAAATTAGAAATATCACGATCTCAAAAGTTTTAGGAATTTTTAATTTAACATGCGAGTTTCATATTCAATTCTATTCACCTTTCAATTCCAAATATTTTGTCTCCCTGTTCATAGTCGTCTTTTATTATGCAATTTTTCAAAATTCTTCATCGTAAAAAATATATTCTATGAAAGCAAAACCGTGTGTCTGCCTGTACTGTAACAGCGACAGATTGCGGGTTCGATTCCCAATCGAGGAAAAGGAATATTAATATTTTCATTTTTTCGAATAGTTAAAACTTGGGTTTCATTTAAAGTGCTAACAATAACAATCTGTATATTATAATACAGCAAGAAAAAGTGAAATTGACATTAAACGATAAAATTTTATAAATTAAATCTCGTACTCCACGAAACCCCACAAAAACATATTTGATTAAAGCACATTCACTTACTTTTGAAAGGGAAAAATGCTTGCTGATTCAATTATGGCACGTTTCTTTTGAATTTCTTTGCCTTCTTTCGCGTCCCACATTTTGCAGGGAGAGGATTTTTTTTATACGCACATTAAAAAGCGAAAGGTGAATTGTTCGTTTATATATTGAAAAAAATATATATAATTATCAGTTATTTCGCGAGGCCAGTCGTGGCGCAGCGGCACGAGGTGTGACTGTAAAACCGACTGGTTGTGGGTTCGATCCCCACTCGAGGAGATGAAATATTTACTTTAATTTATATTTCCATTTCTTCGCTCTGGTGTCGAGGTTAACCGCGGCGTTGAGTTCTGCCATTCAACTCAACACGCAATACGGAGTGTGTTAACGCTAGGTTCCCTCTGCCTACCCTGCTGTGTGGGATACAGCGTGAAGCTGATTTGATTTGATTTTACCAAAATTAGTAAATATTTATGTACACGCTTATGATATATATGCACATACTATTACAAATAACTAATTTAATAATAAAGCTTTAACAATACCTAAATAACCATTTATATATCTTGTCATATTTGCTACTTTTCTTTTTGATTGTACGCAATAAAATATTGAATAATTATAATCTGTTTTAATGTTGTTTTAAGAATTATCAATTTTATTTTTTTTTTCTTTGAGATAAGAAACGACCTTATCACTAAATAACACTTCAAAAGAATTATTATAAAAAGTTCAATATTTCATCCCGTGAGTAATCCGCAATACAACAACTGGCCCTCTACAGTAGAACTTTTAATAAATGGTTTAGTTCTTTTTTCCTACAAGACCGCCATTTCCGGTATAAAAGTGCCTTGTTTAAAAAAAAATAAAAACTTTTTGCTTTTGATCAACAGAATTTTATTTGTATGAGATGAGATATACTCATCAAATGCGAAAAATAAGAGCCAAGTTAAATGTTAACTAATACGTCGTTCTTCAACTTCACCTACAAATGATATGGGTGCCAAGTTTTGTGTTTACTCGGAATAAAATTCTTTACGTACAGGCTTTATTACATTTGCAAGTTAGGATAATTCCACTCTACGTTGGACTATTAAATCAATAAAAAATTACCAATATTATTACGTTTTTGATGGAACATCATTACTTTCTGCAAGCAAATTATTACTTATTTAGAAAACGTATAAAAATTTGAACGTAGCGGGACTCGAACCCGCGCCTCCTGGAAACACACCTGGTTGATTTCTAGGAGGCGCAGGTTCGAGTCCCGCTATGTTGAAATTTTTATACGTTTTCTAAATAAGTATTTTTCTTTCCTGAGTGTGGAATAACACTTTAAAAATGTAAAAACCTACCTATTAGGCGATCGAACCCACAGCCAGTTGCACACTAATGCTCTTGCGCCACGACGGCGGATCTAACATTTTTTACTTTTATATAAGTATATTAATTGACATTGATACACGTTAAAGACATGTGCAGACTGGAGTAGGTTAAGCAGGACGGCAGAACCTGATAAAAGAGGAAGAGGAAGTCGACCTTGATATCAAATATCAAGTTTCTAGGTCAACTAGAAAGTGGGTTAGGTTTAAAATGCTTTAACCTTACCATCAATAACTAATTGGCTTACGTAATATGACGGGCTCAGAAATAGTTTGAAATCGTGTCGTGTAAAATACAGTTTGCGCGTTTCCACCTTAGCTTAGCTGGACACTCTAGTGCGTTTCTTGATATGGTATGTTTACGTTTTTATCTTATATTATAGTATAGCAGTGACACGAATAAATGCAAATAAAATTTTAAACAACTCTTATTCTCTTCTTCTTCTTCTCTTAATGAAATATTTATATTTTAAGTAGAATGAAAATATAATACATTTATATTTTCATTTCTTCGCTCTAGTGTCGAGGCAAAACGCGGAGTTGAGTTCCGCCACTCAACACGCAATGCCTCCAGAACTCGGCGGAAAGTGGGTGTTAGAGTTATTGGATTAAGTGGAATTTACTTGAAAATAAATAAAAGTTTATAGTACAACAACTGTCTTTTAATGATGCCCATAGAGTATATTAGAAGAGACAAAAAAATATTGAAAAGGCGCGAATTTACACCACAGACTATATTACTTGGTATCAAAGACACAATATAGAAACTAATATTTTAACAGTGGAGAACGGTGTGTCTTAACAGTAGGTTCCCTCTGCCTGCCTACCCTGCTGTGTGCGGGATACAGAATGAAGCTGATTTTATTCTTATTATCTTTTCGTAGCAATTTCGGCGTAAGGCGAAATATTGTCTATAAATTGAGAATAGGTTGTTGTGGGTTCGATACCCACTCGGGAAAATGAATTATTTTCTGTAAGTTTTATCCAATTAATAATGTTATTGATAACTCTCTGAAAACGGAGAACAGAGTGTCGTGACAATTGTTTCTAAAATAATATTTACTTTGGTATACGTGAAATGAAAACAAAGTTTTATAAAACTAATTTGTGTTAACATTCGTAGACACCTAACCTAACCTAATCTTTTTTTAAACATTTTTTAAAGTGTTATTCCAAACTTAGGAAAGAAAACTACATATTTAGAAAGAAAAAGATTTAGAAAACGTACAAAAATTTGAACGTAGCGGGTTTCCAGGAGGCGCGGGTTCGAGTCTCACTACGTTAAAATTTTTATACGTTTTCTAAATAAGTATCTAACCTAATCTGTTTATAGATTGAAAATTGTTACAATATAAAATCAAGTAAATGTAACACTGATTTTACTTTGTAATATTTTTCATTTAAATTGAGTATTCCCAGCAGTTTGTTCTATGGATTTAGGGTTTTGTTTAATTTAGTAGCAAATATTTAATTATAGCTCTTTTATTTGGAGAAACAAATGTATATATATTTATATTTTTGTATGTTTATATAAGTATAGTATTTATATAATTATTTTATTTATTATATTTATTTTATTATATTATATTTTCTGAGAAGAAAAAACGGCAGATCGACAACGTTTGGTAATATTTTTGTAGTAGTATGTCGCACCTTGGTTCAAATAGTGTCACAATTCAAAAAAATTGAAAATCTCGTTTATTGTACTACTAGTTTTAAAATATCTTAAAATAATATCTCAAGTAGTGGCATAATTATAGCTTTACTATTTAAACTTAGATGGCACTAGTGACATAATTACACATTTTATCCATAAAGTGACACAACTGAATATTTTTTATATTTTTAATATATCTACTATACCCTTTAAAAGAGCTTCAAAAATCATAATAACTTTCTAAAAATCATATTGCAATAATTTTGTTACTTTTTAAGTTATGATCCAAAAATTAAGTAAATAAAAAATTATTTATGAAAACAAAAACCCCGACTGCATAAAACTAAAAAGAAAATAAACAAGCCCAATAGTTTATTAGAATTAACAGTCGGTCCTTAGCAGTCGGGAAAAATTAAGATTGCATAAATTTCAAATGCGTTTTTCTCGATATTGGTATTTTGTTTCTAACTAATTATGACACTATTTGAGACTAGGTGTGATGTGTTTACGTTATTGGTATCTACTCGTAACTGCATCACATGAAATACAGTACAAAAAAGTTTTCGATACCATGTGTAACTGTTAGAGTTATACCATTATAACTAATTTTCAAAGGAAAATGTAGAAATCAACTAGAATAGAGGTGCCATTGTAGTACAGACTTATATGCCCCTGTGTATTACGATTACTTCATTCATACATAGTGACGTATAAAAAATAAATACAAAACAATTAAACCGATTTTGCCCCTTCCGCATCGCACTCTCGTCTTCGCTCCTTAAATCGGTTAAGCTGTTTCTGAGATTCAACAAACAGCAAAACCAACAAACAGAGAAAATTTTTAAATATAATTTTTGGTTCTATTACTTTGTTAAATGCCCCCAATAATATTTTTTCTAATGAAAATCGAAAATGCCACCCTATAGTTTTAATAATTCTCCCTTTAGAAATCTTAAGTACGCTACATTCATATATTATTTACTAGTGGGCACGCGCGGCTTCACCCGCGTATTTGCACCCTTAGGGGTGACTTCTAAAAAAACCAAGAAACACGTGTTCAATAAAATATTTTTAGCAGTATAAATTTAATTTTTTATAAAAATCGGTGGCGATTTAAAGATTTTTCCGTATAAACCCCTTATTAGAACCCTTTGGAGAAGAATTCTTAAAAACCATGAAACACGTGTTCAATGAAATGTTTTTAAGAGTTTGAATTTCAAATTTTATAAAAATTGGTGCCGATTTAATTTTTTTCCATACAAACTTTCAACCCCAATTTCATCCCTTTAGGGTTAAAATTTTTCAAATTCCCTTCTTAGTGGATGTCCAGAATATGAAAATAAACATCTGACCAAATTTCACGTTTCTACGCACAGCGATTACGGCTGTGCGTGCGTCTTACCTCAGTCAGTCAGCACAAGTCATTTTATATATATTATTATTATTATTTATTATTTATTGTTTATTGTTTGTTGTTTGTTGTTTGTTGTTTGTTGTTTGTTGTTTGTTGTTTGTTGTTTGTTGTTTGTTGTTTGTTGTTTGTTGTTTGTTGTTTGTTGTTTGTTGTTTGTTGTTTGTTGTTTGTTGTTTGTT
>JAATLQ010036876.1:0-44423 GCA_013421005.1 Heliconius erato x Heliconius himera | reverse complement strand
GGGTGGAAGAGGCAGCGCTCCATTTACGGAAACAGCATATAGGGTAAAATATTTCAAACCTATACCTAAAGAAATTAATCAAGATGCCTCAACAGTTTGGACGTAGGATTTTTTTTTCATTTCACGATTTTTATCCATACCTGTATTTCGTGTGACGCGATTACGTATAGATCCCAATAACATAAACACTTACTACTACAAAAATACTACTAAAGGTTAAACAACTTTGAACTTTATCGTCAATACATACGACTCGATTTCGAAATGAGGCGTGTGCGGCGGTGTTCCTTTGATAGGTTTATGTGTGCGTGCGTCATCCTTACAAATGGCGTTTTGTTTTAAAATGACAATTTTATTATTTATTTTGTTTGAAAAAAAAAACTTTTTCATTTTTGGGAATTTATTTTTTTCTGAATTATATTAGGCTTTTATAGAGTAGTTAAAACTGTGGTTTCATTAAATGTGGTGCTGACACTTCCATCCTGTATATGTAAATGCGTTGTAATAAAAAATGCTGCTTTTGTTTATGTAAGTTCCATCACATGTCAGTACTGTTTTGCTATTTTCTTATAAGATTGAGAATTAGAAATCAATAATTTTTTGAAACGCCAAAATGTTATGTCTTCTTATGTGATCAATGCCTAAATGTACTTGGGTAGATGTCAGGACGAGACAGTTTGCGAAATAAAGTATTATCATAAAATAAAAGTAGTGAACACAATAAAAGAACGTTATATTATACTTTTAACTAAAACTTTGTTTCATACATATATCTATCACTAAATGGACAACTGTGGCGGCTAACGCCCAATATTAATAACCTATCTCCAACGTCAATCTTAGATTGTTTCATATATCTATCCAATCTAGAGATTGGATAGATATATGAAACAATCTAAGATTGACGTTGGAGATAGGTTATTATATTAATATTGGGCGTAAGCTGTCAGAACAAAAGTTGTTCCTATTGAAAAGAGCTATGCAATGACATACATTTTATTGGTAGTGGATGCTGGTCCCAATCTACCCATTGTTTGTAATTATCTATAATTCTATACATATAAATACAATTCTCGAATCTGTCTGTGATTACAAAATAACCGTGTTTTTCCTCTATATACCCACACACCACGACCTGTATGTAGCGATTACAGTTGCACGCTTGTAAATTATTTTAATAAAATTATTAGGTTCTTTTTATTTAATATGTAAATATTATTAAATTATTAGGTCTGTACGCTAATTTTATGTTGTTTATTTGATAAATCTAATATGGAAAGGAAACTCCAAGTAATACTAAATAAATAATAATAAAGTTAACCTAAAGGGAACCTAGTGTTAAGACACACCGCACACACAAGACACATTGTGTGTTGAGTGGCAGAACTCAACGCCGCGCTTGTCCTCCACACCTGAGCGAAGAAATGCAAATATAAATTTAAGTAAATATTTCATCTCCTCGAGTGGGGATCGAACCAACAACAACAGTGGGTTGGAGGGTTTTACAGTCACATTTGTGCACCTGCGCTACGACTGGCCTCTGAAAATTAAACCATATTTATAAAATAAAAATTTTATGCATTTAAAATTATTCTACTAACAAAAGAATGAATGGTATTAGAAAAAAAACAAAATGCCTTAACTTAAAATAAAATATTTTTATGGCAATTTAAAGAAATCTTCAGATACTTACAATTGTAATAAACAGATAAGTTACTTTAATATAAAATACAAGGATTGAATCCGCACTCACTGGATAATAAAAATCGTTTTAATTTAGAAATAAAGGCAAAGGAAACCTATCAACTTATTATTAAGACACTCCGTTTTATACGCACTGCCAGAATTACGGGACATTTGAAATAACTGTATAATAAATAGTTATCTATGAACCCTATAACTCATTAGTCTATAGCTTGACCCATAAACAAAAAGCGCGGGTTCTGATTTTGTTACATCAAATAATTTGTAAGAAATTTTAATATGTTTACAATATAATATCTTAGCTACAATCTTTAAGAAACCTAATAAAAAAAATTAAACTAAATCCTCAGTCTGATGTTCTGTTTTTACATGAAGAGACCATTCTTCAACGGTTTGGAATAACTGTAAAATACATTAATTGTTATATAAATAAATATGAACTTATAATTAATTACGTATTTGAGGCATTTACCGCGTTAAGCATAGCATAGCACTCGAATACGAAACTTAACACTGTAATACCCGAACGAGGAAATGAAATTACAGTCCGGTTGATGAGTCGTGGCCGCTTTGAAGTTAGCTACAGATGGCTGCGGCTATTTGATTTTACAATATTTTTTTATAATTTTTGATTATTATATATAGTGAATAAATAATGTGCAAAAGTTTAGAAAGCCTAATTTCTCAAGTCAATATCAATGATCAAATAAATATAGGCATATCTGTTAAAATTAGAATAGTTATTTATAGGTGTGATGCCACTTGCTTGGCCTAAACCGGTTTATACTGCTTTTTGGCAACCGACCTCTTGTACGGATAGCAGCATCACACATTTGATCTTTAATATTTTTTTTGTGTTTAATTTACCAAAAGTGAAAGATAAAGTTGACACTCTAACTGTGCAAGAGAGGATAACAATACAAGTACCCAAATAATAAAAAAAGAATACATAGTCTTAGATGCAACGCTGTTTTTGATAATATAACGAGAAATACAAAAGATACATAACGCGAGGGAACATTACGTCCGATGTAGAACAATCGATACGTTTTTATAATTTCGATTTTTTTATGATATTATTTTTTCTGACTCTACTTTTAGTGATCATTTACACAAATGCAAAACTAACTTAATACTCGCGAACTGTACCAGTACGTGTAAATAAAAAAAAAACACATACCTGTGAACACAAATCACATGTAAACATGTGAGTTCCGTGAGCACTGACATGTGCATGTAGTTGATCTGCCGGTAGACGAGCTCCACATGTATCACACACTAGTAAAGTCTCGTTAGTTTCTTCGCTTTTAGGCCTTTTGGGTTCCCTGGGCTCGTAGTAGGGGCATGCTAAAATTTTATGAGTGTAGAGTTTCATATTTTGACTTTCAATTGTATAGAGACTCATAGAGGAGATGTGAACATATGGGAATAAAGAGATCCAAATTCAAATATTGTTCGAATGTTTTTAAGAAAAAAGACATTATTTATTTTTTTACAGCTTCAAAAATCTTTATAATCAAAATCAATAATGAGTTAAAAAATTTATATTTTAAGGGTAAAAAAAGACAACGATGACAGAAATTAATATAAAAAAAAAATAATAAAAAAAGTCTATATTATATAAACGAATGAGCACTTACTCCCATGTCCCACGTGTGTCTTGTAAAACGTCACTAACACCTTGTCCAGTGTCTCAGTGACTATCATGTGAGCGGGACACGCTTTACCCGTTTTGTATATTTGCCTCTCCGGCGCTGGGCGTTTACCTTTGCCCTTAAAGAACAAACAAACAAATTGAATGAAATAGCCAAAAGCATATTTAAAAATTTTCAAAGTTGCTTATATTTGGTAGGTTATAATTATTAGTTATTAATTATTTTTTTATAGTATAATAATTTTGTTGGAATCAAATTCAACGCATTTGACTATTAACTAGATTTTGATAATTCGGATTAAGTTTTTTAACGATGACGAGACATATCGTCCGAATCCGAAATCCTAATTTGAATGCTTACTCTGAAACTATCACTCGACAACCTCTAGATATTACTAGATGTACAAGCATATATAATAACACGTGCGTGTGTGTAATCTCATGTGTGGACGTTTGGATCTCATTTGTGGATCTGTGATCAAATGTGTGGTTGTGTGTTCTCATATGTGTGTAAAATTTCCATTTCCATAGTTACGTACCCTTTTTTTTGTTCGTGTTGATGCAGTTTTTATCGTGCGCCTCGTTTTGTGTGAAATTTAAAAATATGAATTAATTTACACGAAGTTATTGACCACTCAGTTCGCAGTCTCCTAACCAGTAGTACAATTACAGTGTATGAGAACTTCTTTCAGTTAGTCATGTGAAAACCGTCATATAAATTTGTTTCTAATTTCTAATAATAGCAACTGAATTTTAAATCTCACCTGATAAACATATATTCCGGATTGACTGCACATGTAATGGGAGCGAATCCCCTCTATAGTTTGTTTACTCGCTGTCGTCTTACGAAAACGGAATTTAGTTTCTTCTTGTATTACACTCTTGTATATCAGAAAATCTATGAAGAAATGAAGAAATTAAATGTGGATGATTTAGAAATCATATATATCGACAATGTTAATGTCAAGATATCTATATTGCAACCAAAATAAGCATCAGCTTCACGTTGTATCCCGCATGTAGCAGAGTAACCAGAGGGTGTTAAGACACTCCGTTCCCCACTTTCCGCCGATTTCTGGAGGCATTGCGTGTTGAGTGGTGGAACACAACACCTGAACCCACAAGCAGTCGCAGGTAATTAAAAAAAAAAAACGAGGCGATCGCGCCAAAGTGGGATAATATCTAACTGTAACACGAAGGTTGTGGCTTCAATCCTATTTGGGGGAATGAATTATTTTCATTTCCTTGTTCTGGTAACAAGACAAAGCGCGGTATTGAGTTGCGCCATTTCAACATTCAATCTCTTATAAATTGTGCAGTGCCTGAGAAACGGAATGTGTTATACTAGGCTCCTTCCGCCTACTGCTACTAAGAGATACAGCTTGAAGCTAAAAAAATATAAATAAATAAGAAAATCGATAGGGTCGAATCGAACTAAGAATATACATATATGTACACGTTTGATTGGTGACGAGCACTTGGACACACAAGAAGTGTGGGTTCGAGTCCCAGTACGTACAATGTTTTAAATGTCCATAAATACAAATCATCAACTTACCATCCATAGTGGTGAATTCCAATTGTTCAACTTCCTCGGTCACTTGGTGTTGATGGAGAAGATGGGCACTAAAGTTGGAGCCGTAACTTACTTTCTCAGAGCAGAGGGGACAGAAGAACGCTTTGCGTTTTTCCACCTATTATGTATATTTTAATATTTAAAAATATATGAGTAAAATTATCCTAATACAATATCATCAATATGTTAATGAATATGGATGTTTGTTCCACTTTCACTTCAAAAAAATTTGAACAGATTTATATAAAACTTTACAGTAAAGCTTATACGTAGGAATAACATAGGCTTATTTTCTATTTAAATATTTATACAATATAGATATACAATATGGAAATACAATTGAATAACAATTTCAAATTCGAAATTCTAATTAAAACGTAAAAATTGGGGGAATTACCTCAAAACCGTGCGCTTTCCACAAATGATTATTCAATATTTGCTTTTGACTGAAATCCCGTCCACAAATGTGACATTTCTTACGATCACGTGACGAATATTTTGGTGTATGATCGTTACAGAGTTTTACTAAAACCGATACAGCATTTTATTTACTAATATAAGACTGAAAATATTTTAATTATTTTCAAATAGTTAAGTATACAACTTACAACCATGCTTCATTCTCAAATGCGTGAAACAAGCTTTCTTACTATTGTATACGTTATCACAGAAATGGCACGCGTACTGTCGCCCTGACGCGTCATAATTTTGATTATGACACCTAAAGTCAAAAGAAAAATAAATTTAATATTAGATCTATTTAAAAAGAAATTGAAGCCATATGGGCGCAGTGGCACAGGATCTGATTGTAAGCCAAGAACATAAGCGTAGGAAAAGGAGGGCCCCGGGTGATCCATGGATAGTTATGTGCCCATACCAGAAATTCACCCAGAAAAAGTAAGTAAGTAAACCTTTAAACACACAGATCTGTAAACGCACGGTGAATCCATGGAAGTACTTCCTTCTCTCAAGTAATGGTTGTAAAAGCATGTTAAAGAAACACATCTATAAAAATATAAAAAAAATCAAAGGTTAAGCCTTACTTATTAAAATGATCAGCCAAATCTCTCAAGGAGGCGCCACAAATATTACACTCTTTCACCTTCCGTCCAGTCCTGGGTTCCAATCCGTGGACAATACGTATATGATGATGTATATCTTCTATAGAATCTAGTTGTAAGTTACAATAAATGCATGTTGTCTCATCTAACGCTTCTATTTCATGATCTTCTTCAAATTCGTCTAAGGAAATTTATGTAATGTAATAATGGTGTGTACTATATTAGAGCAGGAAAATAAGCGCATTTTTTTCAGCTTCACGCAGTATCCCGCATGGTACAGTATGGTAATGTATGGTAAGTAGGTAGAGGGAGCCAAGTATTAAGACACGCCGCTCCCCACTTCAATTTTATTTCTGGAGGAAATGCGTGTTAAGTTACGGAACTCATCGCCGCGCCTTGCCTCGACGCCAGAGCGACAAAATGAAGACATTAAATATTTAATTATAGACACACGCTTGTGCTCTTGCGTCACAACTGGCCCCGTCTTGAAAAAAGGTGCTTAAGATTAACACCAAAGGCTTTATAGTCATTACAAAAATAATTTTATTTGTCAGAAAAAAATGTTATTATCTAAAAACGTAACCATATACTTTAGCCACTTTTATATATTTAAGCATTAAATACCTACTTGAGGCTAGTCGTAGCGCAGGGGGCAAGCGTGTCGATTGTAAATGCGACGGTTATGGGTTCGATTCCGTTTCGGAGAATGATATATTTATTATTTTCATTTCTTCGTTCTGGTAACGATACAGCACGGAATATGAGCTACGCCACCAATAACGCAAAGTGTCTAAACAGGTAGGTGACAAACGGTGTGTAGGGAACGGAGTGTCTTAACACTAGGTTTCCTCTGGAAACCCTGATATAAATAATAATGTAGTTTTTTTACAAACCGTCATCATCTTTTTCATATTCTTCAGTAGTTTTCTTCTTTACAATCACTACTTTTTGAACCTGTGATCCTTGAGATTCATCCGCTTCCAATATATTTTCATCTAAGTATTCTTCGTCTTAATAAAAAAGTAATAAATATGAAATAAAAGAATCGTCAATATGCGCAATGGTTTCGCTCTTTATCACACTTTTTTCCGCAGAGGGAACCTAGAAAGCTAATGTTAAGACACTCCGTTCCCTTGAAGACAAATCTATTCCCTACTTTCCGCCGAATTCAGGAGGCATTGTGTGTTGAATGACGGAACTCAACGGCGCAATTTGCCTCGACACCAGAGCGAGAAAATGTAAGAATGCAATATTTTATTTCGCCAATAAATCGTTGCGAACCTACAAACGTCGCTCTAACAGTCTGGCTCTTGTGCCCCTGCGCCACTACGGGCTCAATTAAAACTTAAATTAATCAGATTGTTTATAATTCTATATTTATTATTTTCAGGCTTTTGTAACGCCCATTTTAAAGACATTATTTACTTATTAAGAAAGTAATGTATAGTGTAAGTGTGGAATAACACTTTAAAAATGTTAAAAAGACATTACTTGATGGATAGCGTAACCCAATTCCGCACTTGAAATAATCAAGTAGTACGGGGACATTCCATGAAGTTAAAGCTAATCATAAATACCTACATATTTACCTTTAATACTTTGTAACATATCTATAGTTTTAACCGTTTGTAATTTAAAAGTGTATGCCTTTTCCAGCTTCTCTACGCAATTGGCGCAAATATATTTGAAATCATTTGACACCTGAAAATATTTTATTAGATATATTTACTATTATTTAAAGACACTAAAATGAGTTTTCGCTTCGCCTTCGCTTTGTCTTGTTACCAGAGCGAGGTAATTTAATAATTCACTTGCATCAGTGATGAGTGGGAATGGAACCCACAACCGTCGTGATTGCAGTTAAACCCTGTAGCGCTCTGCAACGACAGTGCCTCTGTCAAAATATTTTAAAACGCTTTTATTAGGTCGAGCTTTAACAAACTATGTAGGTATGTAATAAAATCAAAAAATCAGAATCAAAATCAGAATTTGAACCATTTGAATGACTGAATGCTTAGGTGATACTACAATATTATGTTATCAACGAGCTGGTGTGATGATGGAACCAGGATCTGAATATTAAAATTCTTCAGAGGTTAGTAACCTCTGAAGAGTTCCTCCGTTTTAGTCTAGGCTCATACAATTTATAGCTTCAAGCTTATTTTCTAGCATTTATATCACTTGGTTCCGAAAACCGTGTTTTTTTTACTATTTATTTATTTTATTAGAATAAGTCTAATATGTACGTATAATTAAATAAATGCTTTATTATAATATAAATACCATAATGGGATAGTGTGTTTGTAACGCACTCATGCTTGAAACTTTAAACTGTTTATTTTAAAATTTTAAACACATATTTTGAAAAATATATGAAATAACTATACCTCGAAATATAGTAAAAATATTATTACAGGCTAAGCCTATAAATTTAAATGAATTACATTATTTCGTTTATGTATTACAATATATTTTAATGTGAGCGAAGCCGCGGAACAAAACCTAGCATTTCTAAGAACTAATTTTGTAAACTAATTCATTATGCTTTACAATTAAATATATATTTTTAAAATATTTCTTTGTGTAGCAAGATGTGTATACAGCGGGTAAATTTTGCTACCTGCAAAATTGAACTTGTTTCTTTATTTTTTTTTAATATTCGAAAAACACTTTAAAACAGCATAAAAATGTATGACATTACAGAAAAAAAATAAATTTCGATATAAAATTATAACGTAGCAAAACTTGAACGGGTAGTTCTTGAATCAAGAGACTTAAGCGCTCTAACCAACTATTGCGGCTTACACCTTAATATATTTTAAATGAATTAACTAATAATAAAAATAAAAACTAAAAAGCCAAACCTTAACATCAAAACAATTCTCTAGCATTTGTCCAAAAGTCTGTTCATTGTTTGCATAAGAAACGAACAAATCGCACAAGTCGTTTGTACTCATACAACTAATGCAACCTACAAACTCTTCTTCGTCCATATTTAAACTTTTTTCAATCTAAATTTATGAAATTTATAACAATATTTTTTATATTTAAAGAGGTCGTTCAATTTTCTTAGTCAATTTTTGATTTATATTCGAAATTTCCGCTAAAAACAAATGAACGGTTGTTTTGTTTTGTTTTTTTTTATTTTTATTATAAAGCCGACTGTACACATTCAGTTGTCTGTATTGAAATGTTAAGATAGAAACAATAAAGTGCTCTTGAAACAAAAATATTCATTTTATTTGAAATATAATATGTGTGATTTAATGAATATAAAAGTAATAAAACAAAAAAATAAAAAAAGACAGAATTATTATTATTTTTTATTCATATACACGACAGACACTTCAGGAGATTATGGGCTGGAGATATTTTCAACTAAAAAGTATAAAGATTTTTTTATATTCAGGAAATTTTTGTTTATAAAATTTCCAGACTATTCTGAGGTGGGCATGGATCACTCAACAAAATCATACGCCGATGCAGAAGACTTATTTAAGTTGTGATAATTTGTATTAAATAATATATTATTCCAAATTAACCTTTTACACCAAAACTTAATAAATATAGTTTCAGTTCGTTATTTATTATAATATTATTAAATTATAACCACGAAAAACGATAATATAGATTAGATTAATATTAAATTTTATTCCATACAGATAAACAACAACATATTATAATTAAGCTTTATTTTATATTTACTTTAAATATTCTCGAGTGATACACAACCATAACCATAACCATAGTAGCTTTATTAACGGCCAGCAATACATTCCACGACATCCATACTTTTACACATTTTTAACCTATATTAACTTTTTTTATCTGTACATTAAAACAGCTGCCAAACTCAAAATATCAATGTCAAAATGCAAAACAAAGAAGAACTGCGTTTTATCAGTGTATAGATAACATTCGAGATTACATTCTCCTGTAGACTTATAAACAATTATTGTATTTTAGTTGAACTCTAAATAGCTATGTATAATCTTATATTAGAAAGCGTTCCAGTCAACGTATACGACTAAATAGGCGATTAACGTACGAAATAAACAAATATGCAATAATAAATAATATTAAATATAAATTTTATTTCAATTTAGTTATTTATTGCATCAATTTTAATTAATTGACAATAATGAAGAACAAAATTGACAGAGGCCTGCTGCCTATAAAGCTACATTTCTTCTTCTTTTTTGCTGGTAAGTTTTTTTTATTATTTACTATATTTTCTTAAAATACTATTTCATTTATTTTTCTATTTTTTATATAAACAAGAAATATATTATCTAATGGTTTATTCAATATTTTTGGTTGTTGTCTAAAAGTTATGTTTATAGACTTTGTAAAACAAGTTATGCAAATAAGATTAGATGGCATTTAAGTAAATTTGAATAAGAAATGTAGGTCTCTTAGATTGTTTCAAGTACACGCACTGTGTAATTATATTTTTACATACTTTCAATTTACTATTTTTGTGAGCTTCACCTATGCACTGCCCAATTTGACAGTTGAGCTTTGTACCAGAGCAAAAAAATAAATACAATTAATTTCCTCCAAGTGGGAATTGAACTTATAATCATCATGCCTACAGTCAGATGCTTTCATTTTGTATTCTATTTAACTATAAATATAATATTTTACTACATATATTAATATTATCTTTTAATATTGCATTTTTAGATATCTTATAATAATGCTAACAAAGAAATTTATAGCAGGAAATTTTAGTTTCTTTGTCCTAACAAAACAACTTATATTCATTGTTTTTGTTAGTTTTATGTAATCCAATCAAATAAAACATAGAAATAAAATAATATTAAATGTAATGACTGTGTGACTATAAAATCAACTGGTTCTGGGTTCTTTCCCCACTTGAGGAAATGCAATATGCATTTATATTTTCAATTCTTTGCTCTAATGTCAAGGCAAAGCGCTGCATTGAGTTCTGCCACTCAACATGCAATGTCTACAGAATTTGGCTGAAAGTGGAAAATAGAGTGTCTTAAACACTAGGTTGCCTCTGCCTACCGTGCAGTGTGTGGGATACAGCGTGAAGCTAAAATGTAACAAAGTCTTAATTTAAAAAATACTATTATTTATGTAGAATAATCCCTAAAACTTTCATAAAGCTACCTGAAACATAACATTTTAAAAAGTTTACTTGAATTATGTCAATCAAAAATTGTTATTTGCATTATAAGAATTGACCTTTGAATCGATTTCTTTAGGTATTTCTCTAAGTCCTTGTATTTTTCATCAGTCAACTATAGTAAAACAATGTTTGCAAAATGTAAATATTTTGTTATTGTATAGCTATACTAGCATAGGGCTTGAATAAGGTTTTATTGGGTGGTAGTTATTAACTTTCAGAGGTTTTAGGATAAATATTAAACATGCTGATATGGGTGTCATATGGATAGGTACTGAGATTTCTTATCCATGTCAACATCATTGATATGCCCATTGCATTATACCCTGTATGTTATTTTGATATATAAGCTATAGTAATATAAAGTTTCATCTAAACCTGTTTAGACATTTTCGCGTGAAAGTGGAACCCTCACACACATCCATCACAAACTTTCACATTTATAATATTAGTAGGATTAATATCTAAGTCCTGACTGACACGACTGACAGTAAACGCGATGATTATGAGATTCAATCACAGGTAATTTTTATATTTGATTTATTTTCATTTTACTGCTGTGATAGATAAAACGAGTCATAAAATTCCGCCACGAAAAAAAATTCTTTAAAATTTCACAGAAAGTGGAGATAGGAGTGTCTTAACATTAGATTCCCTGTCTGCCGGCTGATGGCTGTGGGTTCGATTCCCACTCGGAAAATGGAAGCCACAACCGCACGCATGTGACATTGCGCCACGGCGGCCACTTATAATATTTTTATTTTTTACAGTTTTATTTTATTTATTAGTTATCCGTTCCATTAAAAAACGTTGCTTGGTTAAAGTTCACTCAATTCTCATTTTTCTTGAAGAAGACTGGATATCTGTATTTTTTGTGCCGTGTGATCCCGGCCTAGAATAGGATCATCCTGGTACTGGTGGTGTCGTAAGAGGCGACTAAAGTACGTATGGTAGAGTCACGTCGCCAGCAATGGCAACACTCATGGGCACACTCGACCGAAGTAGTGGCTTTATGCCACTGCGTTTCACATCAGGCAATGCCGGGCTCCGGTGCCCAACCCACCTTAAAGGCAGCAGTAAATAAATCATGACTATCATACAGTTTAATACCAATGGGATGCGGCTACTAACGTGCTATCGCTGGATCCTGATGCGAGGAGGCTATCGTGGCTTAGGGGCACAAGTGTGCGACTGTAAACGCGACCGACGGTTGTAATGAGCGAAACGACTATTTTTTAAAGTGTTATTCCACACTTAGGAAAGAAAAATACTTATTTAGAAAACGTATAAAAATTTGAACGTAGCGGGACTCGAACCCGCGTCTCCTGGAAACCGAGCAGGCGCTCTGACCACTAAGCCATACGTTCTCATCAGAGAAGAATGCTATTTATAAAATATTTTTAACATTTTATTTTTTACCAAAAGCACATATTGCTCATATGTGGAGGACGGAATCTTTTTCTGTGTTCAAATGGACTCTTGATCTGGATATTTGATACTAATTTCAGCTTCATACATACGTGAACGTTAGAAAAATGGTCTTGACAGACATAAACATACGAGCATTCGGACAGACCGACATACAAACAACAAAGTGATCCTATAAGGATTCATTTTTTCTTTCAGGCTACCGAACCATAAAAATATTTAAAGTACCTACGTAGATTTTCATTTGAATCTGAACTTTTCCATCACAAAGTAAATAATAGATTGGATACGTTATCTATGTATGTTTTAATACATATGTATGTATGATCTAATCAAAATATTTTAACACGCTGATAAGAGTGCAAACTATTAGTTAAAGTGCCAATACCCAATATCAGTTATCTAAAAATCCACACATATTGTAATAAAGGTAGATAGGTACAGCAAAAAATAAATGCGATCCCCTCTCGGAGGAATTAATACTTTTTATTTCCTCGCTTTGTGTAAGGAGGTGCGCCGTTTGAGTTCCACAACTTAACACACGATGTTTCCAATTCGATTGGAAAGCTTAGAGCGAAGTGTCTTGATACTAGATTCACCTGCCTACCCTGCTATATGCTAGAGATGATCTAAACTAATGTTATAAAGCTGAAGATTTTTTGGACGCGCTAATCTCAAGAACTCATAGTTCCAATTGAACATTTCTTTTTTGTTAGATAACCTTGTTATCGAGAAAGTCTTAATAAATATTACATCACGTTAATCATTTCGATGTAATCCACTATACCTGTAGGTCGAGTTGCATTCCGCACTCAGGCTCGTATTTACGAGTCGCTCCCTACTCTGAGATCGATCTTGAGATGCCGTTTTAATAATCTAGGTATGAAAGGCATTTCAAGATCGCTCTTAAGATCGATCTTCGAGTTGAGAGTAGTTTTTAAATGTAGGCCTTAGAATATGTCATAATGAGTAGTTATCTTCATTTTACTACATGGACCAAGCTGCAGATAGCAGCTAATAGCTGAATATACTGGTGTAACATATGGAGAGACAGATAGACACGATGAATCTATTTAAACCACCCTAAAAATCCAATATACAATATTTGCTGACAATTTCAAAAATCTTTCGAGGCATTGCGTGTTGAGTGGACGGAACTCAACGCCGGGTTTTTGTCTTGGTGCTAGAGTGAGATAAATGAAAATAATTAATAAATAAACATTCATTCCTCCGAGTGGGAATCGAACCCACAACCGTCGCGTCGCGCTTACGTGAGATGCTATGCTATTGTCCCACGA
Organism: Heliconius erato x Heliconius himera; assembly: GCA_013421005.1. Classification (NCBI taxonomy): domain Eukaryota; kingdom Metazoa; phylum Arthropoda; class Insecta; order Lepidoptera; family Nymphalidae; genus Heliconius; species Heliconius erato x Heliconius himera. Next base: position 30,547 of record JAATLQ010036876.1, on the reverse strand, counting down.
CGATTTCATATATGTAATTGTTACTACAACAACAATACAATAGTAAAAGGAAGTTATAATATAAAATGACGTAACAAAATTATCGCATTTTATTTATCATTATCTTATAATTACAGATAAATTAAGATTGATGTTTAAAATTATGATTGATTGTGTGCTATATTTAAACTAGATTCCAAATGGAATTAACTACTCGTTGTGTATAACACACGTGGCACATTCTAAGTCTGGTAGGTAACTCTGACAGCGAGTAGCAGCGTTGCCAGATTTTGTCTAGGGGAAAAGCGGGACATATATCTCTGGAATTATTAGTAACTTATTACAAAAAAAAAAGTTATTAAAAAGAATTATCTAAGTGCGTGGAATAATTCACGAAAAGTAGTCCCAACCATGATTGGTCCATTCTAGACACTTAAATTTTGTACAAAAAATTGGGACGTCCGGCCAAAATCAGGACGTCTGACATAAATTGTAGTAGAGATAGTATTTAGATATATTTTTGGTGGATGTTTTTTTGTTAGTAAAAAAAATTCTGGGGTAGGCAAAGACCGCCCTTTTCCCCTTTAATGTGATGTTTTAATGTACTATCCATAATAATTCAACAATAAAAAAAATCAATTCGAACCAGTAGTTCTTGAGAATAGAGCGTTCAACAAAACAAACTCTTCATATTCATTTTAAAAAATATAGTTACTAATATTTCTTTAGAAAACAATGTTTTAAAGCGATATTTCTTTACTTATCAATAAAGTTAAGTGTTTGTTTACTATTAAGTTATTAGTAGATTAATGGTAAATATAAACTCTCTACTATCTACAACTCTCGTATGTCTTGAAAAAATTCTCATCAAACCTTTAAGTAGGTTTTTAAGAGGCGGAACTCTACGCCTAAAATAATTTCGATGAACATTAAAAGTTAAAAAAAAAACTAAAAAACTAAAGCTGAAATTCAAATAGGTATATTTATGAATATTATCGCACAAGAAAATCTGATACTATGTATTAATTATTGTTATCGAAAGGTCGCGTGTTTTTTGCAATTTTTACCTAAATGCTATCTTTCTATTGATATTCGGTCGGCAACACTCTGTATCCCTCACACAGCAGCACTTTCCGGCAATTTTTTCGAGGCATTGAGATCGACCTCAACCATAGCGTTACAGTCACATCCTTGTGCTACTGCACCACGACGGCCTCTATTTTTTTTACTTTATTTATTACTATTAAATATCCATACAAATATAATTTTACAATAATAAGGCACTACAGAAAACTACGAAGGTTTGTCTCGAGTATCATAATTCGTCTAAATTATAATAGATTTAAATAATATTTCTGTAATATTTGATTTAAACTCCCCTCAGTAATTCCCGACTGCTAAGGAAGGGTTATGTTTATACTTCGTATTTTAGTGCGCAAGTTAGAGTCCAAGTTTCGATTATATTATGCAATATAATCGAAAAAAAATTAAGTACTATACACAATACTGTAATATTTTTTTGCTTCGCTCGTCTATTCGGGTCGCTTCGCTCGCTGAAGTGGTAAAAAAGTTTTATAAATATTTACTAATATTATAAAGTGAAAAATGTTGTTTGGTTAAACGCGAGAATCTCAGAAACTACTGGTTTGATTGAATAAATTTTGGATAGATCTTTTTCTTTAGAAATGACCTATAAAGTTTTAGCTATTTACATATAACGTGGCAGCAAAAGGGAAAAGCTGTCTTCTATGTCTACATATACTTATAATAAAACTATATGTTATATAATAACTATTATATAACATATAGTTTGTATTGCTACAATTGTATGGTATTGCTACAATATAACTTATATGAGTATGTAAGTAAGCTAATAAAAACGTAAAAATAAGCTAACTAATAACCATCTAATTTCCTCCATTAACACTAATTCTGTATACATTGTTCATGTTACGATCCTTGTAAATATTTTTGCTATATGGACATTGAACCCGCGACCTTAAATTTCTATGAAGTCACCGAAGACTTTTAAAACCCCGTTCGTTCATAATGGTAAAACAACATATTTGAAAGAAAACTATGCAATCTTTTTTGTATTATAGTATTCACGATAGTTCTTCCTCGTACTTGATGCATGAATGTATAATAGAAATTGACTGTGATAATCCAACAGAAACTTCGCCTCACCATCCCGTCACAAAATTAAAATCGTTCACGGACCATTTTTAGGCTTTTGCGGACTCACACAAAACATGTAGGTACATCTAAATCTCCAATTACCGCCTATTTAAGATTTTTACCAGACTAAGGTCTGAGGAAATTAAACTTATATTTGAAAAGTTCATTACACATTGCCACGAGTAGGGATCGAATCCACAACTATTGTGTATACAGTCGCTGCTATATTAGCGTTATATATTTACACGGTAGGTATCCTAACGAATAACCGTCTGTACAAAGGTCAAGGCCGCAACAGTGTACCCTCCGTCATTTAACACTTGGGACCGATATTATTCTATTAACTCACGTTATTTATTATAAACACAAGATTATCTCACGAGATGAATGATTTTGCAATGTGATTTTTTTATTTATATAAATATTTTTTTGGTTTGTTTGGTTGAACGCGCTAATCTCAGGAACTACAGGTTCAATTTGAAAATTTCTTTATGTGTTGCATCACGGGAGGATTTTTTTTGTACCTTGCGTTTAGAGTTACCTTAGGCACTAAGACTGACTTAGGTATGTGACTTATACTCGTATGTACGAGTATGTACCTCTTAACTATGAAATGAAATATTTATGTAAATTTATATTTATTTAGGAATATCGCTCTGGTGTCGAGGCAAATCGCTGCGTTGAGTTCCGCCACTCAACACGCAATGCTTCCAAAATCGGCGGAAAGAGGGGAACAGCGTGTCTTAACACTAAATTCCTTCCGCCTACCCTACTGTGTGCGGGATACAGTGTAAAGCTGAATTGTATAACTCTTAGTAAGTTCTATAACCATGCGTACGAAACCGCACGTAAAAGATAAGCCGTCGTGGCGCAGCGGCAAAATGTCTATAAATGTGACACTTGTAAGCTTTATAGTAATTCAAGGGAACTAATTATTTTATTTTTTTTTCAAACCCTATTTACTTTATACGGAACACAGCGTAAAGATAAATAAAAAAGAAAATAATTTAAAATGGAATGGTGGGACAAAATACAATTTTCTCAAATTATTTTATTAACGACCTTGTCACAAAGTAATGTATACAGAGACCTTACAGTTTATAACATGATTATTATTACTGAGATATGATAGAAGTAATCTTCTAAGTATTAGATAGCGATAGCTGGTTAAACAATTGTCGTGCAAATAATCTAAAGAGTTGGGTATATTCGAGGTGTTGTGTAGCTTTCTTTGACGAAGATAGCTGGCTCGATTCCATTTACAACAATATAAGATGGCACGTTTTTTATACTAATATGATAAAGCTGAACAGTTTGTTTGGGTGAACGCGTTGATATCAGGAACTACTGGTTCAAATAGAAACAAATGTTTTGTTTTGGGCAGTTCGTTCATTGTGCTAGACTATTAATATTAAACTATTATCACGTTAATAGTATCGCTGTACCCCCTTGTACCGGCGGTCAGAGTTACCTCGGGCACTTAGAATGTGTCATAAGTCATACTGAGGTCAGGCGTGGTGCAGAGGCACAAGCGTGTGACAGTTCAGACAGGTTCGATTCCCACTCGCGGAAATCAAATATTTAATATTTTCATTTTCTTCGCTCTGGTAAAAAATAAAAGCGCGGCGTTTAGTTTCGCCACTCAACTAGCAATGCCGGTGCCTTTGCTACGAAGTCTTTCGGTCTGAACTCTAGGTTCCCTCTGCCTACAATATTATATGCTGCAGAGCTAAAAAAAATATTAATCGTGCTCACAGTGGCCATTGAACCCACAAACTTCGCTACCTACTGCGGCACAGAAATTCTTACTGCTACCGAATAAATAAATGCCTTCCTACCAACACCGAATAAATAAATGCCTTCAATAATATTAGGATAGTAGAAATAGATTCTGAATAAAGATTTTGTTTTAATCTTTATCCGGAACCAAGAAACTACAATCAACTATGATATTTTGACGACTAAACTACATTTAAATATTTCTTGTTTCTTTGAAGATTTATGATACTAACTTAAACTGATTCATTCGCTTATTATAGCGCGTAATTAAAAGATAAAAATAATACTTAAGTGACGATATTATAGTCATTCTACAATCGCGTGCAATATAATAATAACTTTATAACTGAACTGAAATGGTACTGTTTTTCCTGTAGTGTTGCCCGCGTTTTTATAACTCATTCATTTGGTGCAACAATGACGTATTTGCGCTCTTTAAAATATTGTAAGAGGACATATTTTACTTATATTATTGTTGCATCAAATTAGCTTCACGCTGTATCCCGCACACAGCAGGGTAGGCAGAGGGAACCTAGTGTTAAGACACTCCGTTCCCCACTTTCTGCCGAATTCTGGAGGCATTGCGTGTTGAGTGGCAGAACTCAACGCCGCGCTTAACCTCGACTGAAGAAATGGAAATATAAATTTAAGTAAATATGTCATCTCCTCGAGTGGGGATCGACCCCACAACCAGTCGGTTTTACAGTCACACTTCGTGCCGCTGCGCCACGATCAGTGTAAATAATAAGATATTAGAACAGTTGAATGAAGTGGTATACTTGGGAAGTATGTTCAGTGGAGATGGCAGATAAGAGATGGATGGCGTATTGCTGCCGGTAACAGGGTTAACGGAGTCTTAGCTGCATTGATGAGAATGAAAAAGAACGTGGTCAGCTAGTTTGGACAGAATGAGTAATGAAAGAATGGCAAAAAAGATTTATGATGAAAAAGAGAGTGGTAAGAGAGATAGAGGGAGACCTCGGTTGACCTTCAAAAACATAGTACCAAAGATACTGGAAGAAGGTCACGTAAAAAGCATGAGGACACCCCGGAGGGCATGTATGAAGAGGTTGATGATAGTGGACGAGGCGACAGAGGTATGTAGAGATCGTTTGGCGCTCCGTTCCCTCTGAGTACCCCGTTAGGGATAAAGCGTGAAGTTAAGTTATTATATTCATAAATACACACGGAACCTGTGGATTAAAATTTTACAATAGAAAAAATTTAATCATATTCAAAATATTTTTTTACGTAAAATATTTTTTTAAAGCTAATTATCATTATTTATACTATAAGCATAGGTATTTATAAGAATAGAGGCCGTCTTGGCGCAGGGGCACAAGTGGGCGATGTTAAGCACAACAGGTTCTATTCCCACTCGAGGAAATGAAATATTTTATTTTCTCTTGTTACTTATATGCGGGATACAGCGTGAAAATTTAAGTTAAAAATACTTTACTTTAAAAGTTCTTCGACTAGCGACGCGGTCGCAGCTTCGCCCGCTTGTAATCAAAATTATTTATTTTGTCATCTGAATTACTTTCGTGATTTAATAAAATTATACATAGAAAATAAAACATATAAACATTGAAAACTAAACTTTCACTAAATTTGTTAAAACAACAACCCAATTTGTTTATTTTGTAGCAATATTGTCGCATGCAATATTTTTATTGACATAACTTTTTTATTTATAAAATCTAAATGAGTACAATATAACTAACTCTAAATATTGGATTGGAAGTTACACACAATAGTGAAAAGTGCATTTAAATCGGTTAAGCTGTTTCTGAGATTAGTGCGTACAAACACACAATTTGGGTTCTATAATATTTCACATATATATATAAGATATGTATACACAGACAGCGGTGATATACAGTTTTATTATATGTATAAATTAGTCAAATGTTGCCAGTTCAATTTTAAATGCACGTTTCATGCAATGACACGCTTACGCCAAAAATTAATTAGTATGAATATTTTTTACAGCTCTAGGCCCTCTTCTGCCCCAACTAAATGTCTTCGGACGGCAATTGGGTGTGTCACCATCAGTCATGGGGCTAGTGACGGCGGTACTGCCTTTGTTGTGGGCCGTAGCTAAACCGTTGTTTGGTTACGTAGTCGACTTTTGGCCGGTGAGTCTTTAAGAAATAAATACAGATATAAATATATGTTATATTATACACTATAATGATGAAAACAAATGTTGCACTTAAATAATGTATTCAAAATAATACAAAAAAAACATTTTTGTTATGAGGAACCTAGTAAACTATTCTCAATTTTTAATCATAATTAAAAAATATTTAACTCAAATATAATATCAAAAACGATGTAATAAACTATTTAATTGTTTTGCTAATTTCAGAATCATAGAAAGCTGGTCTTTATTATGCTTATTCTAGTCATGAGTGGGTCATACTGTTCTTTATGGTTCCTCCCTGAAGCCCATGAACCGGATGTGATACAAGAATCTGTCTACCAACTCAACGACACAGTACTTGTAAAACCGTACAATGACAGGACAGACGCTATCTTGGAGAAATACACCTGCCACTGGAACTGCACCACAGATTATAAATTCCAAGTGTACCTGTCAAATTCGACATACATAAACACAATGTATATAGATAATAAAAATATTTCGTGTTCAATTTTACAAATGGCGACTGATGTTAATGGAAGTGATATGTGTATTCCTAAAAAGGATTGTAATTTATTATGTTTTGAGGATAGTTTAAATGAGAGCATACTAAACAGGAGTAGGAGAGAAGTAGGTAATTCAAATGTAAACAGTTTAGAAGTAATAGAAAAAGATAAAGTAAAAGAAATAGTTATACCAGAAACTGTAGACAGTGGTAGTTTTTATACTTCAGCTACGTTTTGGGCGTTTGTTGTTCTGATGTGTGTTGGAACTGTTGCTTTCAATGTTGCCAACTGCATAGGCGATGCCGTGTGTTTCGATGTCTTAGGTGAGTTTATTCAAAGTTTAAGACTTTGCATACATTTTACATGATTTATTTAATTTACAATGCCTGTGTGGCATAGTTATGATTTATTTTACTAATTATAAATCTTAGTTGAATTTGTAATATACTTAAACTCTACTCTCGCCATAAATACTGTTACGATTAAAAATGTACAAAATTCTTTATTAGTTTTGTATTGGAATCTGTCTTTTTTATACGATTGTTCATTGGGATTTTTATTTTCGGGCCAATAAATTATAAAATATTTTGTAATATTAAAATGGAGTGGAATGATAAAGAAAAGAGAATCGCTGTAATTACATTACATTAAGTAAGTATAGAGCAAAAAACAATATTTGAAAATTCTTCGTACGCTTGGTATTAGACAAAAGTTTACATACAGGACATGTCACAGGTACAATGAAACCTCTTCTATTTGTGACAGAAAAAGATCTGGCCGTCCTCGTTATGTTCATATTTTAAAGGCGATCAAAACTGTACGGGAAAGAATTCGAAGAAGTCCTGTCCGAAAGCAATTATCGGAATATAGAATCGAATCGGATTTTATATCGGAATATCGTACCAAATCATGTATTTTAAACTATGACTTAGGACTTGCTTTGTCTATAAGAGACGCACTGGTCATTTCTTAACTGTTAATATAAAAGAGAATAGGGGGGTAAAATTAAAACAACTAATAGTCCTTTCAGCGAAACTCTTCACCGTGTCATAAAGTCCTGATCTGATCTCCAATCTTTTGGATTATAATTTATGGTCAGTTTTACAGACTAAGGTTTGCTCTAAACGCCATAAAAATTCGGAGTCTGTAAAAATGGGAGTCGAAAAAATAATCTATACGACTGCCATAGAAAGAGTGCATGCGTGGGCATTGATAACTAGCCTTGTATTACAACCAATAGAGACGACTTGGAAAAAGCTTTATATATTTTTAATTGTGTTATATTAATGTATTAAAGTAATACATTGTAAATCCTACTTTGTTATGCTGTTGTTTTTCTTTGTAACATTATTTATGGCAAGTGTAAATTTGTTGCTTTGGTTTAGCAAGATTAAGTATTTTAAGTTCCACCACTATTAAACATTTAGTCACTAATAAAGATTGATTGATTGATTGATTAGACATTGATTGACGTAACTGGCGAGATAAAATTGATATTATATCTTTAAATCTGATAATTTCTTTAACAATATCCTAATATAATATGTGATTTTTTTGTTTCGCGATTTTTTTTAATAAAACATATTCGGATATTTTTCGGAATACTTCATTAAAAAATATAAATAAATCAGCAGAGTAGGCAGAGGGAACCTTAATTAATTGATATCTTTTTTTTAAACTAGGTCCCGAGCGAGGTTCTAAATATGGGGCACAAAGGGCATGGGGCACAGCTGGTTATGGCATAACAGCGTTAATAGGCGGTTGCTTAGTTGACGCCACGTCGAGCTCTGACATACATAAGGATTTTACACCGGCGTTCGTAATAGCGATCGTAGCGACTATTATTGATTTGGTAGCTTGTAGAAAATTGAGTGTGAGTATATTTTTAAATCAAATTGAGTATAAAGAATAATGTATTATTCATGTTTTATCTCTATAAAGATAAAATCTCTCTGGCTAGTGATAAAGGCACACCGTGTAACTGTTGTCACGTCTGTTGTAAGGGTTCGATTCCCACTCAGTAGAATGAATCTCTCTGTTATTAGGAGTTGAGCTCCGCCACTTAAGACGTATTGTTCTCGAAAATTGGCTTGGCTTGGAAAGTGGAGAACTTAACACTAGGTTCCCTCTACCCTACCCTGTTATATGTGGAATACGTGAAGATAACAAAATGATAAGCACATGTAGATATAATATTTGTCAGATATCTGGATTAATGTTAAACATCTACGTAAAACTTATTAAAAAAATCATTAAAAGAATGACATTCATGATTATATGAAAATAAAAATGTGTTATTTTATATCAATGATTAGTTCGAATTTTGTCTATTGAGATATTTAATTGTAACATATAATATATTATTGAAAAAGATCGTCTATCGGCAGAATTTTGAATTAATTACGTTAATTATTCTTTTATGTACGTTACATTTACTTATCTTAGAGGCGACTTTTAGGCGGCTCTTAAATAACTTTAACATAGTCATAATTTTGTATAAAAATTGATCCTACTAGTATAATCCTCCGGTCCAAATCTGAATTTATATTACTAATAAATCATATCTTAAAAAAATTCAGTTAATAAATTTTGTTTGCTTCTTACAGCTACCCTCACTCTCGAGTCCAGAAGATTCTGGAAAAGCACTGAGAGATGTCCTCAAAGTACCCAGGGTTTTAGTTTTTATTACGTTCGCGGTGGTCGCGGGTACATTTGACAGTTTTGTCATATATTATATGTTTTGGTAAGATATTTAAGTGCTGATACTTATTTTTTTTTGGTTCCGAACCCAAAGAATAAAACGAAATAGCACTTGTAAATACAGCTATTTTAAAAATCACCAACAGACATTTCAATTTTATATTGTATAGATATAGATGAAGATAATTAAATTGTTTATTAAATCCTTTTTTATAATAATCTAAGATTATTACTTAAAGTAAATAATTTTATAAACAATATGTATATATTTCCCAGGTTTTTAGAAGAATTAGCAGAACAAACGGGTAGTACGGCAAAGATTAAGTTGATAGAGGGCGTTGTGGTCGCCGCTCAGAGTTTTATTGGGGAACTGCTGTTTTTTTTCTTCTCTGGTGAGACTTTTTTCCTATTTCATCTTTGTTATAGAAGCTTAACATATCAATAAATTTTCGATGTATTTTAGCATTCTTGACTTTTGGTGTTCCAGTAATAGTAATAAAACTTAACTCAAAAGGTATAAATGATCCTGAAAAGTTTATACAGGATCATTTTGTTGTCCGTCTGTCAAGACCATTTATCTCAAGATCGCTTTGAGGTGGTATCAAGCTAAAATCAATATCTTAATAATAAGTCTATGGTCCCTTGGAGCACAAAACAAATTATGCTTCTAGGTCAACACAATCATAAGATATTAGCATTTATGCATTGATTTTGCTGCATCAAATAATCGTAACGTAAATAAAGGAAAAAAATCGTAAAATAAAAACTTATAGATATTGCGTAGAACAAAATTATTACAAGTTTGTTTTTAATTTCATACAAAATGAGTGCAAACTTAAGTTAGTCAACTTTTATAAATTGTAGTTCCCATTGACCTACATTCCTGAAATTGGTACAGAGGCTTTAGTGGTAAATTTGACCCGCATTTACCCGTTTTTTTTTTATTTTCAGGTAAAATAATAAAGAAATGGGGTTACGGTATGACAATGACTTTTTCATTGTTCTGCTACGGCGTTAGATTGGCTCTCATCTCCTTAATACAGCATCCCTGGCATCTTGTTTTTATTGAGGTTTGTATTATATATTCAGTAAAGCAGGGTCGGCGGTGGGAACCTAGTGTCAAGACACTCTGTTCCTCGCTTTCAGCTGAATTTTGAAGACATTATTTGCTAAGTGGCGAAACTCATTGCCGCGTTTTGTTGGATGTAATTTCCATCATTCCCCCAGTGGGAATCGCACCCATAACCGTCGTGCTTACAGTCGTCACGCTAGTACCTCTGCGCTACGACGGTGTCAGTACGTACAATACGGTATAAAACACATATTTATTGTTTTATTTTTTTCTTCCACTAACAGAGTGTAATGCAAGGTCCGACATATGCACTATGCTATTCCACCATAGTGGGATATGCGGCTCACGTCGCACCCGAAGGCTATTCGGCGACCGTACAAGGAATTGTTGCTGGTATGGACGATGGACTTGGTAAGTTTAAAAAACGGTCAAGTCCGAGAGGATACGGTGGGGGTACCAATTTCAGGATTGTAGGTCAACGGGAAGTACAACTTATAAAAGTTTACAAGTGTAAGCTTGGTCGTATTTGCTGGTATTTTTATCTTTTGTGTTGACTTATAAGGTTCATTTTTCAAAGGCTTCAAGGAACCATACATCTGTATATTTGGTAGTAATTTTAACTTAATGCCTTTACGCAATCTCGAGATAAACGGGCTGAAGACGACAAAGTCAAGGATCACTTTGTAGAAATTAAAAATATTCAATGCTTTTTGAGATAAGGAACCTTAAAAAGAAAAGAAAATATTGTTTTGTTATTTGGATGGATATTGTTATCCATAAGCTCCTTTCTTATGAATGATGGGCTGTGTGATTCATCGATGACATGAATATTTTATTGTACCACCACGCTGTATCCAGTATGTAGCAAGGTAGGCAGAGGGAACCTCATATTTAAACACTCCGTTTATAACTTCCGCACCGACCGTCGAAATCTTGAGACATTGCGTGTTGAGTGTTTGTTCATCAGAGTGAGGAAATTAAAATATTAAGTAATTCATTCCCCCGAACCCACAACCATCGAGTTTACAGTTGCTGACCTCATTTTTTAAATATTTTCATTATTTTGCCCTTAGGTTTCGCCTTAGGATCCTTATTAGGTGGTCAGTTATACAGTTACGCCGGAGGTCGAACTTCCTTTAGAATATTATCAGGCTTAGCGCTAGCAGCTTCAGCCATACACGCCTTGTTGTTCGCGACAGTAACGAAGAATGATAAAGGTATGTCCTTCTTTTTTATCATTTATAGCCATAAAATACAAAAAGTAAAGTTTTTAAAAAGTCAGCCACTCAACATATGGTAGTGTTATAATTATTTTATTAATTTGAACATTTTATTGCATTAATTTAAAAAAAATAATTAGATTAATTGCATTCCTCTTTTATGTAAACTATAGATGTGCCAAATTTCATATTCCTGCTCTGTCCGCACAATTTTCGAGAAAAGGCACAACATTTTTACTTCACATATATGGATATAATATATGGATTCCTCTATTACAGCCGAAAAAACAGAGGAAGTGACATCACCGGAAGGAGAGAAAATGCTTCAAACGAACAACGCCATCTATCGCGACACAGTCGTATCTTTAGATAAGTCCGAAGATAGATAGCCTGAAAGTACGTACTTTTATATTGATAAAAGCAAATTTATTCATATATTCTGTTTTTTTAAGCATATCATAAAGTAAAAACAAATACCATGCGTATTGTTTTTAAATATCGTGAATTTCAAATCTTGTACAGATCAAAGAGACTGTCAAAAGTAACACGTTCAAATTTATTTCGTATATTCATATTTTTAATTGAAATAATAACAGTATGAGTATTTATTTTGTTATATAGTTGTATTTTTGTGTGATATAGGAAATTAAAAGAAAAAATAACGTATTTTGTTAAGTGTAATACTTTTTTTTTAATTGTCAACAGATTATAGCGATTATGTCGTTTTCCAAATATAAATTTACAGATAATTAAATAAAACAATTGACATTTTTAATAATCTGTTAAATATGGTAGTCATTGTTTCAAGTACATAAACAAAATTAGACAAATTGAAAAAATCTATTAATCAGCATGTATTTTTTGTCTGGAAATATTTAATATATTTACCAAAAATGGTGTATTTTGATTCAATTTGTTAAGTAAAGTATTTTTTTTTATATACTTGAAGAGCTTGTCGTTATAACTATGTATAAAAAGAAATTGTTAAGTATTTTATAAATTTTTATATCAATCTGGACTTTTTCCTTTATAATAATACGATTTTTAACACAGGTTTCTATATTTAATATTATAAAGTTCTATAGAAATTTTAGTAATTTTTAAAATGATGTGTATATAACTATTGTAGACTAATTTTCTGTAATTGAATTAGTCATTAAGACAAAACAGTAGATGTGGGTTCATGTTTCGTTATCAAAAAAAATGAGAATATATATATTTAATATATTTGTAAGTATTTAATTTATTAATAAATTTATTTAATTTTTATATAAATGTGTACGTGAAAGATCTAATGTTTTCATATATATTTTTTGTGTTTAGTTTTATTATTATTTATTTAGTTTCATACTGTATTCAGCCTACTATATGTAGGGTAAGCAGAGAAAACCTAGGAACGAATTTTCTAGATATTGCGTGTTGAATGGGAACGCTGAAAACGAAACTCATCGCCGCAGTGCTTATTGAAATAATATTATTATAATATTAATTAACTTGGAGACCAATCGAAGCGAAGGGGATAAGCATGCCAGTGTAAACGCGACAGGTTATGGATTCGATTCCCATTTGAAGAAATTACATTTTTAATATTTTTATTTAACTTGCTCTGGCAACAAGACAAATTCCGCATTCCGTTTCCTTATTTCCGTGGACACATTCATATCTGTCCTAACCCTAGATAGACATAAATCCATCTTTGTAAGCTAAACGTTTTTTAATAGTTTGTTTTTCTTATGCATTTTAATGCAATGAAGAATATTACATAGGTTTCCAGGTTCCAGCGTGACGCTGCAAAAACAAGAGTTTTAAATAAAGTCTAATTTTTTCCTCGTATTGTGTGATGGGACTTGAACCTACACTATAGTTCTTATAATATATCATTCTGAACTATACGTAACAATAAGTTAACAAAGGTAATACGTATTTTTTAATTTTAGGCAGATGTTTTAATGGCAACTAGATTAACAGTTATTTTTACAAATACGGGTACTGACTACGTGTTTTTTATTTACTTACAACATTATTTTAATCAAATGTAATGTAGAAAAGATTTGATATATACATGTATAATTTAAAATATGTACCTTTGTACGTATTTATTATCGACATTTTTAATTATCTGCGGTAATAAGTAAAAAAGTGAATAAATAATATCCCTTCCCATGTGTACAATGAAAATGGTTTGCTTAAAACATTTATATATAATTTTAAATTTACATTTAATTTAGACATTTTTCAAAAATAAAACTTATGCGTAAAATATCAATACTATGAATTTGTTCAAAATACTGCTCCTTTTAGTCAATTTTGTTTTATTTATTGCAATAATATATGAACAATATAAAATATACCATGCTGATAAAGATATTTGTCAAAGTAAATTTAAAAAACTTATTGACTGGGAAACGCGAATGGTGTGTATTTACACTAGATGCGCACGTTCGCTCTGCCTACTCTGCTGCGTAAAGCTGAAAAAAAAGAAAAAAAATCGGTTCATAAATAAAATTGTTATTCGACAATATTATTGATGTAAAATATTAATTAATAATTGTTTAATTGAATTGATTAAAACTTTAGTTTTCAATGTATGGAGTGATAACGTTTTTAGCACACAAAAGTAATCCAGATTAGTAAACAAATAACTGTGTAGTTCAAGCAGAAGAGGCCGGCTACTGCCTGTTTATGCTTATTATAATTTCAGTGATACATACAGTACAAAATAATGTGAGTTTATTTTAAAGTATACATAGTATGTATAAATAAAAACTATTATTTTTATTATTTATATTGATTTATTTTGTGATAATCGAATTTAAATCGAAAATAATAGATATTACCATGTCTTAAAAACATCCTTCAATGTAGTTTTTCAAATTTTTAGTTACAACATAAGCGAATTTAATTCTATATTATACTATGTGTTGTGTTGTTAAGACTAAAAAGGTATTTTAAAAACCCAATCCGGTTAAATTAGTATTATTTAAAATGTGTAATAATCGTGAAAATCAAAGAACTTATTAATTTGTTTATAAATTTGCGTTGTTTTTTCTTTTGTATTTTGTCTTGACTGAAATTGCAGAGCCTCAAAACCTACGTCATTTTAGCAAAGCTGAAATTTTGGGAATTAATAGTATAATATATAGATTGTATGCTTACTTACTGACTTGAAAGTGGTGCCCTTTCAGACCAAGTTAAGGTACACACTCGTCTACGTTAAAATAGAAACGATAGTATTTAAATATGTTTTAAAGGAATAAGGAAAAAAATATATATTTATTATTACCAGATCTTTTACGTGGGCCTTACGTACTTCGCCAGACGTCCTAAAGGTTGTTTGAAATTGGGATAAACTACGTTATACTAGCAAGTTTTAATTTTATATATATTAATTACGGACTATATCGAGATCACTTATAAGCCCCACCCAATCCGATGGCTCAATTATCCTCCCAGACAGAGATGTACTTTTATTTGGCGCTATCTCTAAAATAACCCCACTTTATAGTTAGTGAGTATGCATACTGGCTTAACTACACATAAGACTAATAGTTCTCAAAATTTCAGCTTTGCTAAAATGACGTAGGTCAGGGGACCCTGGGATCTTGGGACTATATTAGTGGAAACCCTATGAATATCTGTTGCTTATTTTAAAAGATTTAAGTCTACTTTAGTTTTATATTATATCTATACTATGTTAGCTTTATACTATATCTGTACTATATTAATACTGTGTCGTGGTGCAGAGGCACAATCGCGCAACTAGTAGTAAATGCGACAGGTTGTGGGTTCGATTTCCATTCAAGAAATGAAATATTAAATATTGATATTGATTTCTTGGCTCTGATAACGAGGCAAAGGGCGGCGTTGATTTCCGCCACTCGAGACGCAATGCCTCAAGAATTCGGCGTAAAGTGGTGAACGGAAGTAAACTTAATGGGAACGAAGTGTCTTAACACTGGGATTCCTCTGCCTCCCCTGCTATATGCGAGATATGGCGTGAAGCTAAAAGATCATAAAATTTACTTAAATAATCATTTTGTAACAGACTGATCGTGCCATTTTTATAGATAGAGGCTATTGTATGTTTATTTTTTATGATCATATAACAGTATGACGTAATTAGATAATTCTAATAAATATAATTTAAGATTTTATAGTGTTATACATTTTTTGAATAATTAAAATTATTTTATTGTTTTTTTTCTTGTTTATTTTTTTTATATCCCTATTTTAAGTGTTGCTATGATAAAATACCTACTGATAGAATAAAAGTGACTTGATAATTTGTGTAAATTCCGATTTTGCTAAGTCCCGACCATACATTTTGAACATTTTTTTCTTTTATGAATATTTTGGTGGTAAAAACCAATCAAATAATGTAACATACATAACATTAAAAACCTTTATTTCATAGCATGATACATATGTGAAATTCAGCCGCCATATGAATAAAAGTGATCATTTTCAGGCAACTGAATTGTAGGAATCGATTAAGAAAAGCGAGAATAGTTTGTACATACTCATAATTAAACTTTAAAAACAAAGGCAAGTGATCTGTCGCTGAAGTGGCTTATATTAGGATCTAAGAAATATTTAAAATAAACAATACATATTTATACACCTACAGATATGCTGCTTCATAAAATACTAGACATGTGTTCCTTGATACTAGAGCCGTAGCAAACTGTATGTATTATATATTGAGTAACAGCCTTCTTCTCTTACGGCTTATTTTTTTTAACTTAATTTTTAACTATTTAGACTTTTAGTGATATGCAATGCTTTATATCACGTGATACGGCCTACCATAGCTTCGCTGAATTTCGCTGAACGATTTACTGTAGCAATATTTCATTTCATTATCATTTATGGATTTTTCTTCAAACTACTATTTATATATTTTTAAACATTTTTAAAGTGTTATTCCACACTTAGGAAAGAAAAATACTTATTTAGAAAACGTATAAAAATTTGAACCGACCACCTGGTCGGTTTGCAAGAGGCGCGGGTTCGAGTCCCGCTACGTTCAAATTTTTATGTTTTCTAAATAAGTACTATTTATATACTTTACCTACAGTAAGTAAATATCAAAGTTTGAAATGTACATAAATTGCATAATATAATTTTATCAACACATTTGATAGCGTTACATTGGCACCATTATGTTGTATTATTGATATTGATGAATTTGGCGGAAATTGGGAAATGGAGTGTCTTTACACTAGCTTAGTCGTTTCCTACGTTCCTAAATAAAAAATAAAAATCTAAATAAAATAACATTAAAACAGATACTAAGAATATCTACCATTAATTGTTACTATTTACTTAATTACATATTATCTTTTTCATAAATTGTATTGAGTTCATAGGCTTTAATTGAATTATTGGTAAAAAAGGAACATTTTTTTCCCTTCGTCATTTTATAAAATAAAGTTTTGTTTTATTAAATATGTTTTTAACGATCATAAGTTAATTGATAACTGAAAAGAAAATCGATATAAAAAAATATTTTTTCTATCTGTGTTAATGTGCTTGCATTATCTGTGGCCCACTATGGGCGCATGTGATATACAATTAATACAGCAGAAAGTAAATAGATAGGCAGTCATTCATAAGCAATAAATTTCTTATTTATTTTATAAATCTCATTGCATTTAATGTGTCAAAATTTTCAAGAAACTCGCTTAGACGTTATAAAATTGAATATAACAATATAGACTCACGACAGACGATAGATTACAATGCTAGGTAAGTTCCTAAAACTCTATATGTAAAATAATAACTATTTAATATTACAAAACTCTGCAATGTTGAATTTAAGTTTTTGATCATAACAATGTATTACTTAGGTTCTCACAATAACTGGGAAAGGCTGTCGTAAGGCCTGGACTTCATCCAGGCATCCATATCTGAGGAAAAAATTGCAAGAGTCAACGTGGAATTACATATAAATGTAATATTAGAGGATAATAAGAAGTAGAAAAGGGTAAAAACGCTTCACTTCAAAAGAAAAAATTAACAGTATACTAAACCTCTCAATTTATAAATTATAATTAAAATAATTTGAATTTATTGTAATTAACGTTTTTTAAGTAACCTCCTATATTACTAAATGCTCCCTCCTCCTATATTACTAACTCCTATATTACTGTTAATTCAAATAGGGGATTTTACTTTGGCGGTATTCAACTAATATTTGTCCTGCAGAAGTGAGATATTCTGGCAATCTATAAATTATACCCTAAAGAGTCCTTAAGGCAAAAGTTTAAAGATATTAATATATTAACAGTTGCATCTCAATATATTTTTGAAAATGTTATGTATGTTAAGAAAACATTCATGACTACCAAGATTGGTGATGTGTCACTCAATTGCATTGAATCTGTAATTTGTTTATGGGACAATGTGTATGCTTTTACAATAGGATCCCGGAAAACATCAGAAAATTTTCATTATCACTATTTTAAAAAATTGTCAAAAGATGTTTGTGTGTTAAAGGTTATTACCAAATGAATGATTTCATAAATCATAACATGCCTTGGGAATGAAATGCTCGCTCAAGTCTGTTTCAAAGGTATCATTGTCATAAATAATTAAATATATTGTATTTGTATAAAATTGATTAAAAAAATGAAGCATGTAACTTGTTCTTTAGAATAAAATTATTTGAATTTGACTTTCAAATGTTAATTATTGGTTCTTGTATTGGATCATTATAATTTTCTTCTTGCTGAGTATCTCCTTTTACAATTTGGATATTGCTTACAAAATCTTTATAAAATTATATCTGGTTTACAATAAGTTATTATAGATAGTTCAACTCACACAACTTTGTACATGTTTGATTGTGGGTTGTGGGTTGATTTTGGATGTTTTATTGCAAATAATCTTAGATTTTAATTGGGTCATTTTTAATTGCAAATTTCAGTAGTTTTAATGTTATCATATTGTAAAATTTTTCCCTTTTAGATGATATTTTATCATCATATTCTTAATTTGATGTTTTAAATGAAGTATAGTATATAAGTATAGACCTAAATACTCTGAGGTCTGTTGGAGAATTAAAATTCAGAAAATTTAACACTTCTTTTAAATGAACAATTACTTACTAGTACTAGTTAGTAGTTCACTATAGTTTCTTACTGTTTAATTTTGTGTAATTTTCTGTTTTTTCTCAATCGAACTAATATTTTTTTATTTCATTGTAATCTTTTTTGAAATCATAATTTCTTTCAATTCTATAATGTAAGAAAAATGCTCATTAAATTACAGGTACTTCATTGCTTTTAATGCAAGTGCATGTTTTTTATAATTTAACCCTTAAATGCACAATAAAAAATTTTTTTACCCAAAAAAAATATTTTGACTCATAAAGGCGTAACATCTACTGAAAAAAATTTGATCGAGTCTACCTTCAAGGGCTGGCAAAACTTGGCAATGTTGTCCTTTTCGCATTTTAAGTGGGGGTTGTCATCCCTAATTGCACTGACTTGGGTGCCCTCTGTTGTTAGCGGGATTATATTTGCAAAGAGTTTCTGCCAACTCTGATTAAAAGTCTGCAAGGGTCATAATTTTTTTGTGGTTTTCTTTTTTTCTTCAACTTTTTTATATAACACCCACCAATTTATTACAGTCAAATCAAGCAAGTGATAGAAGATTCTCAGGTACCACTTTCTGCTCTTGATTCGAATTCTATTTCTTCCTTCATGTTATATTCCCTGATTAGATTTGGGCACGTGATAAGAATCCTCTTTTTTTCTTTTTTATCGAATCGTTCGATATTCCCTACGAGACATGCTCCGACGTATGTCGACGCTAACACAATTTACTTATTGTCCTTCCAACTTACTGTTGTCATGCCAATGCCTTCAAAATTTGTAACATACTCTTTACAAGACCCATTTGGAATTGAACTCTTCATAACATCCTGCTTAGTTGGCAACTTGCAAGTTATCCTCAGTCAGTTTCTTTGAATAGTGCCTAGAGAATGTACTCCTTGCTTAACAAGTATACACATCAATGGCAAAGATGTGTAGTAATGGTCAAAATAGACAATATGATTTCTTTGCCTGGGTATCACACTCAGCAAATTCATAACTGTTTGTCCCACAACTCCCAGGTTTTGATTGTTTGAGGATCCTTCATTAGCTTCTTTCCCAGAATAGATTATGAATCTATAAGCAAAATCGCCCAAATTGCATAAAACAAACAATTTAAAACTCCATTTGTGGGATTTGTTGGGGAGATATTGTTTGAAAAAATGTCTAACTTTGGTGGCGCACATCTGTTCATCTATGGAAAAATCTAAAATTAAAAAAAATAATATACCTAACAAAATAAAATAACGAAAGTCGTGCTGTGCTAATGCTATAAAACTTTGGTAAAAAAACAACAACAAATTTTTATTTGTCAAATCAAAAAAATCTAGATATCTAAGCAATATCAACTTAAACAAAACATATATTAAAACAATTTTAAATAGGTGTAAATAGAATGAAATTTAACGTATAAATTATATCTAAAATAATTCAATGAGATCAGTAATAAAAACAAAAATATTATAACTAGAATCTGAAAATGTATCACTTAAATGAAAACTAACTGTGCAGGCAGTTCATGCAGTCTCATGTGGAGCTGTAAGATCATTACATGCCAATGACGATCAAAAAACATGAAACAGGCCATCAATTATCTCATTTGTGCTCATGAAGACCGAATGTAATCTTGAAATACACCTGAAAAATTGCAATGTCGCTGCCTTTACCAGAAATATTATATTGATTTACCATATTCTCAATGGGTATAGGGTCCAAGTGTAATTTATTATCAGGCTTTAATCAGTCTATCAGGTTTTTATTACTACATTTTAACGGAAGGCTCGTCTCTTTTACGTTTTGGCTTTATTAAAACATTAGCTAAAATTTGAATGGTCCTGGTATTCGGCTAATAATGAGGTATCACAACTGTGGTTGCATCAGTCATATTATTATTTAGATTCTATTTATATGTGATATTTTGGACTCTAATGGGATTGGGATAATTTTCCCACAAATTTAATATGTTTCCAGTCTTTTTTTTGTGTGGTTTGCCTACTTCTTTTAAAAAGCCATCCAATCCAAAATTTCTACTTTGCGCTAGAGAATCATCAGCAGTGTGTTTACTTTATCTTCGCAAGCTTTCTAGTTGTGATTTATATATTTGTCCTTTTTTTCTCTCCTTAAATCTTAAATTCTTAACTAAAGTTTCGTCTAGATCATGTTCATTAGGGGATTGTGGATCATTTTGACAAATTAAGTTTCGTTTTCGGGGTGTATTTTCCTTTTTGTTATTATTGTTTTCGCTGTCTCTGGAACTTGTGGTATTTTCATTCATATTAAACATATGCCTATATATAATATATTAAAAAAAGAAATTAATAAGGAAAGGAATATATGTATATAATATATTCCTTTCCTTGTTAATTTCTTTTTTTAAAATGTTTTCTTAAATTTTCTCCATTTGTTTGTCTATAGCATTTTAACTCTTGGCATTATTTCTGCAATTGACAATTTTTTTTCTGTTCTTTTCGTTATTTATATATTAGGGGGACCCATAAATAATCAATTAATTTGGATAAATAGGCAAAATGTTTTTTTGAAATGACATTTTTATTTTTTAATCGTTTATGTAATCACCGTCGTTTGCGTTGTTTGATGACTTGTTGCCATCGTTCCTGCAAACGATCAACCCCCCTTTTGAAAAATGGACTTTTTGACCCAAACGTGACTCAAAATATAACTCAAGGTGCGTTTGGACATCGGATAAGAAATGATGGTAGTCCGACGGTGCTAGGTCTGGAGAGTATGGAGGGTGCGGTAGAAGTTCCCAACCTAACTGCTTAATTTTCTCTTGAGTAATCTTCGCTGCATGAGAACGGGCATTATCTTGTTGGAGTATCATACCTTTTCTGTTGACTTAAGCTGGTCTTTTTTCTCTGAGTGAGGACTGCAACCTTTGTAATTGTTGACAAAACAGGCCAGCAGTAATTGTCTCCCCAGGTTTCAAATAATTCGTAATGCACTATACCTGAACAATCCCACCAAATACACAGTAACACTTTATTCAGGAGTAGGGTTGGTTTAGGGGTTGGAAGAGGTCTCTCGTTTGCAGACAACCATTGTTTCGATCGCTTTATGTTATCATAAAGCATCCATTTTTTTATCTCCACTTACGATCCTAGACAAAAATGGATCTCTGCTTAGTCTGGTGGGGCATGGAATTACAAATTGTTCGCCGAAGATCTTTATTGGCCTCAGACAACAGGTGTGGTATCCATTTACCTTGTCTATGTACCTTTCCAATGGCTTTGTACGGTGGACCAGGTAGACCCAAGGCTTGTTGATATTTCCTGTATAGTTAACCTTGGATCGGACTCCACTAGAGATTTTAAGGCGTCGTTATCGAATTGACCTGGGCGTCCAGTTCGATGCTTATCTGACAGGTCATAATCGCTTGCAGCAA
Organism: Heliconius erato x Heliconius himera; assembly: GCA_013421005.1. Classification (NCBI taxonomy): domain Eukaryota; kingdom Metazoa; phylum Arthropoda; class Insecta; order Lepidoptera; family Nymphalidae; genus Heliconius; species Heliconius erato x Heliconius himera. Next base: position 8,467 of record JAATLQ010036876.1, on the reverse strand, counting down.
ATCTTCTGAATCAACGTTGAGACTTGTTGACCTTCAACACATCTCCATATATGTCGCAATTTTTTCTTGTTGTTTCCGTGGCACTTAAACCGGCGTTATAATGGAAAAGTACACAATTACGAATATGGATCCCAGAAGGCACAAAGTCCGCCATTTTATTACAGGGATACAAAAAAAATTATACTGTTGGGAATAAATTACTAACAAACTAGTTGAAGAATAACAGAAAAAAAGTATTCTTACACTTGTCTTGTTGTCGCTGGACTAATGAGAAATGGTATCTTGCGAAAATAATTGATTACTTATGGGTACCCCTAATAGTTCTTTCTTTTTTTTTCCAATAGCATATAAAGTAGGATCAGCTTTAATTTTAAAGTATCGATCCCAGCGTGCGATTATGGCGTTAACCAATGTTTCCTTAGCTTGCTGTTTTTTCTGAATCATGTTCACACTAACAAAAAAAATACAACATGTCAAGAGAAGGTGTGTATCTTTATTTTATTGCTGGCAATTTGAAAATTCTATTAATGAATTTTCAGATTCGCTGCTCTCATCAAGGTTAATGCCCATGAATTTTGCCCATATGAAAAAATGTCGATAGTATTCTTCTTCTTTCTTTTGTATATGTCGACAAGTATTACACCACATTTCTTCATCAATTTGACTTAAACGTTCATTTATTAATTTCATTATTCCCGCCACATTTTGGTCAACATTATGCAAAGCAATATGTTTTTTTAAAATACTAATACCCTACACATTTTTTATGGGTTTTAGTTTAGGATGATATTGTGGCAGTCTAAGAACTTTTATGCCATATGGCTAAAGTATGTCGTCAATCTTATAAAAGATGTGGTTTTCTTTTTTAATCAAATTATACAGTTCAATTTTTTTCGATTGATCCAAAGTTATATTTTTTTCTGTCAGCTATCTCTGCATTTCTATTTTTTTGGAATTAGAATTTGGAGCTCTGTTATTTTGAACATTATGGTATGAAGCATTATCAAGCACGACCATAGACTTATGTGGAAGACTCGGTACTAGACGTTCTTTAAGCTACTTTTCATAGTTTTCTGCGTTCATGTTAGAGTGTGTGTTGTGAGTGAATCTTGCTTTGTATGTCAATAGTGAGTAAGGTACGAAACTTTGTCCTGAACCAGCATGTACAATGATAATTCTTTATCATTTCGATAGGTTTCTCTTTAAATGTGGTCCATCTTTATTACCCCGTCCTTTGTTTTGTACATGAGTAGTTCATATCATCATCTGTATATACAGTACACCTTTGGTAGCGTGTGGTGATTATTAAAGTTTATTGACGATTAGTAATAATAATCAGGTTTTTCACAATTCACAATATTTATTACATATAAAAACGAAAGTCACATATAACTCGAAGAAACACAATAGAAAAACATTATATAGTGCAGCAGTATATATATATATATATATATATATATATATATATATATATATATATATATATATATATATATATATATATATATGGTTTGAGACTTCAAAGATTTTATAAGTGGGTCTCAGGTGTAAGAAGGCTTCCAGCCGTCCTCTCTATTGAAATTAGGATGTTTTTGTATTTCAATAGCCTCGCGGATCATTCTAGGAATGTATCTGTTTTCCTTAGCGAGGATTAGGGGTTTATCAAACCTTATGTAATGGCTAGGTTTATCCATAGTGTGCTCACACACAGCTGACTTTGATACATGCCCATGCATTCTTGACATCGGAAATGTGTTCCTTCACCCTAACACCGATGCTTCTCTTTGATTGACCGATGTATGATAAGCCACAGTCACAATCTAGTATGTATATAGTATTGTATCAATTTTCTGAGCATTTGTACCTTCATTCAGCTCAACTGCGGAGACAATTTGGATCCAGGATCTTGTCCAGTTGTACATCCAACCTCGCTACTAATCTTTTCAGGTGTTTTAAAGAATCTATAATTGGCGCAATAAGGGCTTCAAGCTCAGAAGGGGCATCTCTGTTTGGAGATGGAATTATTTCTACTGGAAGTTCCACAGGATTAGGTGAAACTAATTCCTGAAGAAGTGAAGGCGAAGGAGTTGAAAAAGTTTCTGCAAATAATTCTGGAATATCAATCCTTTCTGGTGAGTTTGCGATTTTTGTGCCAATATTCATGTTAGATGTGCCTGCAATCACAGCTGCTGGTTCGTAATCTTCGTCACCAAAAGCATATTTATTCACTGGCCAAAAACCAGATCTTTCAAAACCATGAACGACGTTTATAGCTAATGCACATTTCAGTGCATCAGCAAAAATGTCTATTTATCACAACTATATTGTACAACAACATATATTTACATTATTTACACAATAAATACTCGAACTTGAGAAGCACATAGATTTAAAAAAAAAAAAAAAAAAAGTATTGAAACTAAAATGTAAATAAACGAATCGGCGTTCGCTAATTATTAAGCTTTTTTGGTCGCATTTGCTTCCTATTAAGCATTTTGTGTCTTTGTCATAATGCATAAAAAGTCTTAACGCCCGCGCGTGTGATGTTGGAATGTCATCAGTTTTTGTAACATATTTAAAAATTGATCCAGACATACTCTGAGCTGCAGTTCTATTTTGGTTTGTCTAATTTTTTTTTATTTTCTGAAAATCCGGGGCGTACGGGGGTTCGCCATTTTGAGATGATTCTTGGGGTGGTTCGCTACAATAATATGGATATCGTATAATCGTAGTACTGATCATAGTGGTCACTGTCTTGCAAATTCATTTCCCTTATTTTGAAATAATTAGACGGTAGTGGGTTTCCGTGGTTACTCCAATCACGTCCCGGAATATATCTAGTAGGTGGTAAATGTCTAGGTATAAAATTACTAACAACCCTCATAGTTCGAGCTGTTTGAGACGTCGAGATAAATTGTGGGGGTATATTACGTGGGGTAATTCTAAGTGCGTTATGAAGATTATAATTTGGGGGTTGTGCTCTAAATATTTGCTGAGTACGTGATGGGCCCAAGTGTTGTCTATGTGATGTCTGTTGTGGGTTTGTTATAAAATTACTATGATATGGATAATTACTTTGAAAGTGTGGCTTAAATTGTGGAATATTATTATTAAAATTATTTTTCTTAAAAGGCTGAGAAGAAAAGTTCTGGAGGTGCTTAGTCCTATCAAGCCTGTAAGTATGTAGTATTTAATTCGTCTTGTACGAATTATAACACTTTTTCTATTGTATTTGGCCTCATGCATCATATGCGTGAGCCTAAGGGGCCTTTTAAACCTCTTAAAAAGGCTTGTAAAGTTAATTTTTGATATAAAATTCTTTTAGCTTCAATTGTTGAACCAATTGACACATGCAATGTTATATATTATTCAACTGATCATAAAAACATCTCGAATATTTAAATAACAGCTCGAAAAATTACTTCCCTTTCGGAATGAGGCGTATGCGGAGGTTCCCCTTTGATAGGTTTATGCGTGCGTACGTCGTTCTTGACAAATGGCGTTTTATATTACAACAATAATTTTATTATTTATTTTGTTTGAAAAAAAAACACTTCATTTTTGAAAACAATAATAATAATTGTATTAGGCTTTTATAGAGTAGTTAAAACTGTGGTTTCATTTAAAGTAGTGCTGACATTTCCAGCCTGTATAACATAGGAACTTTCAAATTTACATTATAAAATCAAAAAAATCGAGTGATGTTATATATGAATCAATTTTTTATATTTAATTAATTAATTTAATTAAATCTCTTGTTTCATTCAACACAACAGTTCAATTCTTGAGAGCCTTCGTGTCAGTGTGACTCAGGTGATGTTCCTTGTGTTACACTTGAGGCAGGTACATATAGGAAGCACTGGTATAGCCATATTGCGTTGAAGAACCTGACACAGTTTACCTCAACCCGTTAGTTTAGTATACTGATAACCAGTGGTCAACCCACCAACCACCCATGGTCCTACCCGCCCTTTGGGCATACGGACCGAAACTTTGGAGTCCGCACGGTACTTGCGTTTGTCTCTCGACGTAGCTCTTTCCCAGTGCGGATTCTTGACTCCTACAAATCTATTTCCTGTCCCTTGCTTGTCAACTCTCCCCATTCTGGGGCTTGACGACACACAGCCATCCCTTCGCGTCCGGGCAGACTTGGATCACAGTTCATATTCTTTCCTCTTGCGGTGCCATTTCTGCGCAAACGCTCGCAATCGCCTGAATCCTTCCGCGCTTGCCACCAGGTCGCCGTGATAAACCGGACCAGACTCAACCCTAAACCAGTCAGTCAGCATCTCATAGCGCTCCTCCGCGTATAAACTTCATTCCCACAGTACGTGGTCCCAGGTTTCCGCCTCATGCTCGCAGAAACACTCAGCAGACTCGCATAACCGCATTTTATGAAGGCGGAACTTGAAGCATCCATGGCGAGTTAAGATCTGCGAGACAACGTAGTCCGGTTCTACCCACACATAGAACATCCTATCAGTGATCCAAGGGAAGAAAGCATGCAGCTCTCTCCCATTCGCGCTCGAGCTCCACCTATCCTGCCACTGAGTAAAGATCTCCCTTGTAATTAAACCTTTCCGCGAGTTGCGCTCCTCACTTGTGTCCAATCCCGGACATTCCTGCGCGACTCGTCCTGCGTGAACGACTTCCAGATCAGCAGGGAGAGTTGCCGCTAGCACAGGTAACGCTGCGGTACTGACAGATTTGTAAGCCTTCGTGAGCAATACCAGGGCCGGGCGCTGTGTACGGAGCAAAGCGCTCCGCACTGCATAATGTGACGAGCGTCGCCACCATACGGCCGCAGCGTAGGTAAGAGTGGCCACATAGGTACCTACGTACAGGATCCTAAGGGCTCTGTACCTGACTCCCCAGGTCGATGCCGATATTCTCGACACCTTCCCGGAGCACTTCACAGCCCTGAGACCGGCAAAATTCGCATGCTGCACATAGGAGCTAGCATCGTCTATGCACACCCCTAACAACCTGGCATGATTCACATGCGTCACCGAGGCGCCGTCCAGTCTAATCGTAGGAGGTCTCTTAAATTTGCCTTTCATTGTAAGCGTCTGCGATTTCTCAGCAGAAAACCTGAGATGGTTGCGTGCCCCCCACTCAGATACCGCGGTAAACGTCATCCGAGCTTTATGCTCAATAGCCGCTCGACTCGGTGCCTCAATGACGATCGTGACATCGTCTGCGTAAGCCACCATACTCACCCCTTCGGGCATAGGTAGCCGCAGGATGTCATCGAGCAGGACATTCCAAAGGGTTGGACTAAGGACAGATCCTTGTGGACATCCCATGGTGGAGCGTTTCCACACTACCTGGTCTCCCACAAATAACCCGACTCGCCGCCCATTGAAGTAGCTGCGAAAAAGAAATGTTGCCCTGCAAGCTTGGAGTGCAAGATATGATTAGGCGTTCCAATATCTTACCCAGGATAGGCAGAAAGGTAATTGGCCTATATGCTTTTGGATCCGAGAGCGGGCGATCGTTGCCCTTTGGCAGGACCAGGAGCTTTCCTTCTTTCCAGACATCTGGAAATATGCCTTCATCCAAACACGCAGAGTACATTAGGAGCATCTCTGCTCCACTGGCTCTCCATGCGTGTTTGATAATCTTTGCAGTGATTCCGTCTAGACCGGGCGCAGTATTTAGCAGGTCCTTTATAATATGCTCAAGACTTTTCTGACTTGGCAATTCTGAGTTTTTCCCACTGGGAGAGCATGCTGCAGCTATTCTCACCGCTCTATGATACGGGGTGTCATTACGGAGGTCATCATCTGGACACAGCGTCGACAGCAGACCGACCATTGTTGCCTTAGCTGTAGTAGTAATGCCTTCCTCCAGTAAGCGTATACCATGCATGACGTTAGAAGGAGGACGTATTCTGCCCGAGAAGGCACGATACGCCAACCCCCATGGATCGTCATTGCCGGTTTCTGCATTTCTCATCGCTTCCTTGTACTGGATTCTGGCACGACGAAGGGAATCATGCAGCTCTGGCTCACGGCTGCTCTTCTTCTTGCGTGACTACTGCCATTCCCGACGCGCTTTCCCAACTGAGCGGCGCATCCTATCCAGCTCTGGGGTCCACCACTCGTAACCACGGTTGCCAGTTTCCTGCCGAGTGCCCAGGCAATCTTGAGCTGTCCGAGTGAGGATACGGCTGTACTCCTCACATATACTGGCTGCTGGTTTACGTGTCGATAGTTGGCCCATTCTATGATGAAGCACACCACGAAAGCGCTCCCAGTTCCATGATCGTTAAATCGCATATGTTGTTCGCCATAGTGCACCGAGTCTGGCGCTCCAGTTACGTTGACCACAAAAGTAATTAGGTGGTGATCGCTGACACTTGCTCCTTCGTGTACCTGCCACTGTGACACTTTGACTCCTCTATTGGTTAGCGTCAAGTCGACATTAGAGTAGCCGTTCGCTCCTGAAAAAGTTGGAGGCTGACCTTCCACGTTATGGATCGTAAGACCTCTTCCCAGTATAAAACTTTTCATTTGCGTCTTTCTGTACTCAGTATCCGGTCCTCTTCCCACATATTGTCTGGTTTCGCAGTGCCACAGTGGTGAGTGGGCGTTGCTGTCCATGCCCACTAATACTTTCTGTCCAGTCAGCTCATCCAGTACATAGGTCAAGTGCTGTATGTGTATCGCAATGTCGTGTGAGTACTGACAATACATAGATATAATGTAAATACTCAGACCATGGTGGCAAACATGAGCGACCGCACAATAATCGTTGCTGAGATGATCTAAGAAGGTAACTGCCAATCGCTGGTTGTTCACCATAATGCCTGCCTTAGAGGTGGGTCCATGCTGAAGAGTCCTGGTCTGGCAATATTGCGCCTGGACTAGTACGAGATCCAACTCCAGCGACCTGCATATTATGGGTAACTCCTGTGTAGCCGTTGCTGATCCTTGTAAGTTCAGCTGCCCAACGCTTATAATGGACGGCTTATCCATAGTGTGTCATTTCCACGCTCCTTTTCTCTGCGAACATACTCGCTGGGCAATCTTTCGATGCTGTCTTGTGCGATTCACCACCTTTCTTTCCAAATCGCTTGCATGTAGCGCAGCACGATAATGCATATTTGCATGCCTCTGACTTGTGCCCAGTGTTTCCGCAGCGACCACAGACTTCCTTCGACCTGCAAAACTTCTCTGGGTGCCCACACTGCTGGCATTTGTTGCAGCACGTAACCATTACGTAATCCGTTACTTCAACAGCCTGCCAGCCGATGAACACTCGACTCTTCTACAATAAGGACTCCCTTAGCGCTGCGGAGCACGCAAAGATCACCGCAGTGGCAGCCCCGCGTGCGCGGTTCTTCTTGAATGCGCCTTTAGCTTCGCTTTTGATCCTTGTTAGCGGCCATGCATTGTCTTCCCTATAGTTCTGATCATGCAGGGCTACCAAAACGTCGTCAAAGCTTGGGTTGCCATCTAGTCTGTTGAAGCAGACTAGTGGTTGCCTTCTCTTCGGCTCAGTAACTCTCAGGCTCGGCGGCATTGCCTCTTTGAGCCTTCTTGCACCAGCTTCATTGGTGATCTGGACCACCACTCCAGCATTGCCCACTTTCCGGACCCGACTAACCTGCACGAACAGTTTTGCCGGGTCAATTGCCTTTTTAAGCTCGGCCTTCGTCTCTTCCGCCGACTTAATCTCTCCAGTTTTTTCGGCGGCCGGGTACACCGCTATTACTGGACCTTCCACCCGCTCACCCATCTCAACGGGTTTTCTGTGCTGAGGCAGTTTCAGCATGTTCGCACACGTGTTGCCCTTGGCTGCACAGTCGGAACCACCGCTAGAGGCTGCACTGAAAGTTTAGCCTCCGCGGCGGCCAGCCGCACCGCCATATGGGTAATTACTGCACTTAACACTCTAAACATGGGGGTCACCGGTGACCTCACCCTTCCTCTATCATAGCGCCATGGGGGTCACCGGTGACCTCAACGTATAGTCATATTCAAACTACTTTTTCTCGCCGCCGGCCATACTGACTGTTACTTTATTCGTACCGGAGTGACCGGCACGGCGCTGTAGAACTATACTGCGCAGTGGGACAAACATACCTTGTAAGGAATTGAAAAAATGAAAGATAGCGAAAAAAGTAACCAAAATAAAAATTCAGGATATATAATTCAAATAAGTCTTTATTATTTAAACGAAAATTAGCAGTCTTTATTTTTTAATGAAATACAAAAAAAATAGCTTGAGTCTTTTAGGTCTTTCATTGATAATTATTTCTTGGGAATCTGCTGGCCGAGTCAAATAATTTATGAGAGCCCTCCTAAAGTCGACAATTGAAGATTTGCTCTGCTTATTTTCATTGTACATGACCCAAGCATTTACAACTGCCGTATTTAGAAGTAGTTCTATTGCCAATTTTCTATACCATTTTACGGTTTTCCGCAATGGCGAAGAATAGGCACCCATCTGGTCACTCATG
>JAATLQ010036875.1:8571-44396 GCA_013421005.1 Heliconius erato x Heliconius himera | reverse complement strand
GCCGAATATTCGTTTGGTATTCGGTATTCGACGTATTCAGCATCTTTTCCAATATTCGTAATGGGCCGAATTATTCAGTTATGGTGCCGAATATAGTCGATTCGATTATTTTAATTTAATTGCTTGCACGACACAGTAGAAATGAAAGATAATACGTCTTATGTAAGATTTAAATTATTATTTTAAATTAAATGAGTAAAGTTAATAAAATATAGCAATTAAACTTCTTATACTTCTTAGTTAAGCGCGGCGTTGAGTTCTGCCACTCAACACGCAATGCCTCCAGAATTCGGCAGAAAGTGGAGAACGGAGTGTCTTAACACTAGGTTCCCTCTAGGGTAGGCACCCTGCTGTGTGCGGGATACAGCGTGAAGCTAATTTTTTTTTTTTTAACTTCATATAAATATTTACTTTGAAACCACAATTAACCTATAGTTAATACAATCAACATTTCTTTTAGATATATAATAATATTTGTAAACCACAAATCAACATATGTATTCTTTAAAATATGGTCAATATTTATTTTAAGCCTTAAATCAACATTTTTAATTTATAATGAATATACTTATGTCGCAGATTGACAATAATATACACTATAACATACATATAAAGAGATAGAGGTACACTGCAGAAATTTAATATACGAGGAGCATTCAATATTTTTCAACATCGATATGATTTACTAAGTATATTCGTAATTAGACTAATTATATAGTTAATAACACTATGGGAGGGTATACAAAAAACACATTTCTAATCATTACTTTGCTATTTATCCTTCGTTAATTACAAGTGAAATAACTGACGTGACTATGTAAAAGAAAATTTAGCACCACGCTGTGATTAAATTCCTTATTAACAAGGAAAAAATCAAAAAACCATTGCTGAAGAGATGGTGGCTGTTTATCAAGAATCTGCACCTTTATTATCTACTCTTCAAATGTAATTAAGTAAATTTAAAAGGGGCAGAGAGACCATTCTAGGCGACTCTCGTCCATCCGGTCCAGTTACTGCCTCTACGGATGAAAATGTCATAAAAGTTAATAGTTGTACTTAAAGATGCCCAAATGAAGGAGATGACTAACATTCCTATCGGTACTATACAAACTATTCTTCATAACTACTTTAACCTTTCAGAAGTTAGTGCGTGGTGGCTCATAGGCTAATGCTCACAGCGCCACAGAACAAGTGTAAGTCAAGTGATGTTGGGAGTTTTTGGAGCTTTATGGTGAAAATGCTTCGAGTATTTTCGAAAGAATTGTTACTGGATAAAATGGTCCAGGAGGGCTAGAAGCGTCCACGGCGTTTTGAGACTAAAATGGAATTTTGCTGATTAAATATAAAAAAAAATGTAAGTATATTAACGAAAATTCCTACGCTTCAACTTGGCGTAATTTAAGAGAAGAAATTAAAGAAAAAGATGAGGTAAATTGTCCGCCGGTACGTTATTTCTCCGTGACAACGTTCCACACGACGCGTGTTTCCAAGGCTAATGTTTACTGATTACATCGAGTCCGTAATTTTTTATGGGACGATGCGGATCCTAGAAAACGTCCGAGAATGTTCTATATCACAATTTAAAAGAGTTGTAAAAAGACGTTTGTGTGTTAAAGGTTATTACCAAATTAATGATTATATAAATGATAACACGCCTTGGGAATGATATGCCAGTCTATCTGTCCAGTCTGTTTCAAGGTATCATTGTCAGAAATGTTAAAATGTGTTTTTGTATCATTGATTTGAAAAAAAAGTCCCGCTGAGTATCTTGCGCCGGTTCTTAACAGGTCTGAGGCTTTAACTTTTGCGAACTGGTGGTAAATTATTTGATGTTCAAAAAATGGAGCATGTAATTTCTTATTTTGAATAAAGTTATTTGACTTTGACTTTATCGATTTTTTCAAATCGATAATCACAGAAGCAATTAACAAGATTATTTTTATTTGTTGATCGCGAATTACATTTATCTTCATATCCTAGATAAAACACCGGTGAAATGCAAGTCGGACTCACATACCGAGGGTTTCGGTCCAATTTTAGGAATGTATGTCAATATGTAATACAATTTGAAGTTAAGGCAAATAGTAAAAATAAGACAAATTTAAGTTTGTAGACATATGCACTCATTTTGTATGAAATGAACTACAATTATAAGTTTGTAATTGTTTTTTCTATAAAATACCTATAAATTTTCACTTTTTGGATTTTTTCCTTTATTTGTTTTGTAAGTTCTCCCTTTGTGCCACATTTTGTAATTGTAGGTCCACGAGAAATACACTATAGGTACACGTTATCAAATTACGCTACGAGTTTCATACAAAATAGACAGACCGACCGACAGACAACAAAGTGATACCATAAAGGTATAGTTTTTACCTTTTAAGGCCCGAAACCCTAAAAATGAACATAAAAAAAATGGCAAACATTTTAAGCTTTATTTTATTGTCTTGACCCTAGCACTAATAGTTTTTTTTACATGTTATAAAACTAATAATATACATATCATATTTTTATATTATAATATTTTTTTATTCCATTAATTAAGTATTAAAAATACAAGAATAAATGTAAAGTTTATTAAGGTTAAATCGTAAATAGTGAAAAATAAAAAAAAATCATGTGTTTTGCATTTTCTTGCAAAACTTACATAATATTTTGTATGGTAACTGAATTAGTTGTCAATTCCCAAAGAACCGTACAACTGCTCCACAGTTATTCCGTAATAGTCCATAATAAATGCTTCAGCCGTTTCTCTATCAAAGCTATAAACACCAATGTTTTGATCAAACTCATTGATTAGGCGAACATCTTTACGAGATAATCTAAAGTCGAAAATGTCAAAGTTCTCTTTTATGTGCATTTTGTTGCCAGATTTCGGTATCGGCGTTGTTTTGCGATCGATCTAGAACAATAATGTAAATTCTTAAGAATGTATAGAATATATATAGTTATAAATAGAAAAAAAAACGAATAATATTTTTTTTAAATAGAATGAAACGTTAGCTATACTTAATTTTCAAATACTTTTTAGGAAACGTTTAAAAAATTATATGTATGTAGCGCAACTTGAATTTGGTTTGTAAGAGAATTTCGTTAAGATATTTATTCGTTTTCGAAAAAAAATAATAGGTGTAGAATAATACTTATATAATCTCACCAAGTAACGTAGAATAATTTGATTTGGAGTTTTACGATATTTCTTGGCCAAATTGACTAGTAGTGAATTATTAAACTGAGGTTCCAGAGTAAAGTTCTTGAAAGGTCTCGGAACGGCAAATCCATGTGGTCCCATAGCAATAATCTCGATATTTTCTTGTTGACAGTACGCGACTAGACCCAGATTTACACGTGATGGATTTACCTGTGTAGTGTTTTTTTCAGCTTCACGAAGTACCCCGCGTATAGCAGGGTAGTTAGGAAGCTAGTGTTAAGACACTCCGTTTCCCACTTCCCGCCGTATTTTCGAGGCGGAACTCAACGCCGAGCTTTGCCTTGTTACCGGAGCGAAGAAATGAAAACATTAATAAATAATAATTCATAGCATCGTGAGGCACTCCCCCCCTGTGGGTATCGAACCCACAATAAGGGACACAATGTCTAACCGTAAACGCGACAGTTACTTTTATTCTGGGGAATTAATTATTTTCATTTGGATCTGGTTAAAAAGACAAGTCTTAACACTAGGCCGCTCTCCCTAGCCTGCTATATGCTGGAAAAAACGTTAATCCAAAAATATATAATAATCAGTATGTTTGTATCAGTATGTTTAAAACAGAAAAGAATATAATTTTTGAAAACCAACATAAATTATTCAAATTTAGTGAAATTGGACATTCATTTACCTCAATTTCATTAACAGCTGGCCGCACAGTACCGTGAGCCAGAATAAGGTTAATATGTGAACTATTAAAATTAGTAAAGCCTATTGATCTAGCCAGTCCCATATTTTTGACTATTTCCATTTCCTTCCAAATTGCCAGTATGTCAAATTCTTTATTGGTTAACTAAAATAACGACAAGTTACAGTAATTTATATTTACCATTAGAAAAATTAAGTTTATTTTAAGCTTGAACAATACAAGACATAGTGCATAAATTTTTTTATGATTTATAAATTAAATCAATTGAAAATACCATACAATAAATATTTTCTTTATTCAGCTTCACACTGTTTCAGAGGCAGGGCAGGCAGAGAATACTTACTATTAAGAAACGCTGTTCTCCATTTTCCGCCGAATTTTGGAGGCATCGCGGGTTGAGTGGTGGAACTCAACGCGCGCTTTATTTCTCCACCAGAGCAAAAAAAAATAAAATATAAATAAATAATTCATTTCATCGAGTGGGGACCGAACCCACAACCAGTCGCTTTTACACTTGTACTTTATGCCCCTGCGCCACGACTGGCCTCCTTAATTATTAAAAAATACAATATAATAAAAATTATGCTAAAAATCATACGTATATTATTATTTCAAAATAATGCTTAATATATAGTGTTAGAATTCGGAAGTGGTTAACGTTAAAAAAAACACTATATCGTCTATGTGTTTCTAAACTATTTGGAAAGGGATACTGTGTATGCAATAAATAATATGTATCACCTACTAACAATACTTCACACTAGTTTCCTTCCAATGGGGGCCATTGCGTATAATTAACTGCCCTCATTTGAAACAATTCCACTGCTTTTATAATCTTTTTTACCAACATCTAGCCTCTAATAGTATAAATAAATATATGTATACTTACTACATTGGCTGGAGACCGTATTTGGTAAAGGTCCACATAATCCAACTGTAAACGATTTAAAGAAGCCTCTAGTTCTGTCAGCACGTCTTCTGGATTTTGAAGTTTGTCGAACTATAAAAAAGCAACTTGGATATAATTTCGTTTAGTCCACAAATGACAGATGACGAAATACGGATGACCGACGATGGATGAAGGACGTCAGGATATGTCAACATAAAATAATATGTAATGCCTCGAGAATCCGGCGGAAAGCGATAGTGTCTTAATGGGAACAGAGTGTCTTAGCACTAGGTTCATACGTTTTCTCTACCTACCCAGCTATGAGAGATACAGTGTGTAACTAAAAAAAAATAAAAAATGTGGATGGCAAAATAATACCCAAATTTGTAATAGTCATACATCATTATAAACTTTGTTTTATTATAAAATTTACCTTGGTACTGATAAATAACTCTTCTCTCGCAACAATACCACGAGTTGTCAAATTTTGAATAGCATTTCCAACAAATTTCTCTGTTTCATAAAATGGCGCTGTGTCGATGGCTCTATAACCTACTTCTATAGCAGTAATTATGGCATCTGTAGCTATATCAAATTCTCTTTTCTAAAAAATAAATGAAAAATAATGTTAATTTCATATTTCTTCGTTATAAAACTTGTTAATTTGAATTGCTTAGATGGCAACTAAGACTTGCAACGCTGTTGTAGTTAGTATATTCATTTTAACAAGGTTGATATATAAAGAAAAAAATAATATTTTTTTAGAGCCGTCGTGGTGCAGCACATTGTCTTATTGAATTTGAGACAGATGTGGGTTCAATTTGTTCTCGAACGATTGAATTAATTTCAATTCCCCGGTAAGGAGACAAACGTATATGGGGCGTGAAAATAAAAAAAAACTAAACAAATAAATAGAACGTTATAAAATCAAACAACTTACTGGAAACATTGTACCAAACCCTATAAGTGGCATTGTGTTACCATCATTTAAAATCCTTACTGGCAATAAACTTGCTGAATTTTCTGCCTACAAATAAATTTGTCAGATTATAAAAAGAATGAAAGAGAGTATTTTAAAATAATAAAAAATAAAAATAATGATTTTTATTCTTTCTGTCCTGTATTTAAATTTTTAGTTTACTAATTTTAACGTTATTGAGTTCCGCTATTCAACATGCAATGCCTTCTGTATTTGTCGAAAAGTGGGCAACAGAGTGTCTATACACTAGGTTCCTTCTGCTTAAGCTGCTGTGTGCAGGATACAGCGTGAAGCTGTTTTTAGTTAATTTCAACTGGATAAAATGTTATAATATTAAAACTTACACTCAAAACTGCTATATAACTCAACATAAGTATCAACATTTTGTACGTCCTTGATGATGGCACTTATTTTTAAAAGTAACAATGTACTTAAAAAGTAAGTTAATTTACATATAAATTAATATACTTTACATATTATCGCCCCGAATTGGTAAAATAATTAAATATTATTAGTAAAAGTTATCACCCAAAATAACTATAATCAGCAATATACCCAATTAGTTTGTGCTGCAATTGAGGATCATATTAGGGGATTAGAGACACACTCACTTGTCTCGACACCAGAACGAAAAAAAATATATCTATATATATAAAAGGACATGTACATACTGACTGACTGAGGTAAGACGTGCCCACAGCCGTAACCGCTGTGCGTAGAAACGTAAAATTTGGACAGATGTTTATTTTCGTAATCTTGACATCCACTAAGAAGGGATTTTGAAAAATTTTAATCCTAAAGGGATGAAATAGGGCTTGAAAATTTGTATGATTTGAAATTCAGTCTCTTAAAAATATTTAATTGAACACGTGTTTCATGGTTTTTTAGAATTCGACCCTAAGGGTGCAAATAAGCGGGCAAAGCTGCGAGCGCCCTCTAAATATTTTATTCCCTTGAGTAGGAATCGGACCCACAGCCTGTTTACTATCACACGTTTGTGCCCCTGCGCAGAGGGAACCTTTTATTAGTACACCCCTTTCCCCGGTTTCCGCCGAGTTTTTCGAGCAATTGCGTGTTCAGTGGAACTTAACGCCGTTTTTGGCTTACAATATTAATGAATAATAATTCATTCCTCTTGTACCCCTGCGCCATGACGACGTCTGACTTTAAAAGCAATGACCGGAAAGTGGAAAACGGAGTGTCTTGACATTTTCTTTTCTTTGACCCTGCGAATTGTGTGTAACTGAAAATAAAGTACATGTTATTATTATATTTATGATATTCAATTATTCCAATTTATTAGAAAACTGTTTTTTTTTAAGTTGATAGTTTTAGCTAATATATTTCACACTTTATTGACATAATGATATTATAAGCTTAATTACTGGTTATAATTACTTTAAAAAACGTTCGAATTAATTTATCATTGTTATCTCCTTAATTGATAAAGTAGTAATTACACCAAATATCCATATCGGCACCGACACAACCGACCAAAAATTACGAATTATAAATAATAAATTTAACTTCACGCTGTATTTCGCACACAGCAAAGTAAACAGAGGGTCTTAAGTTAATGAGGCAAAGCCCGACGTTGAATTCCACCACTCAACTCACAATTCCTCCAGAAATAAGCGGGAAATTGAGAAAGGAGTGACCCAACACTAGATTTCGTCTGTTTACCCTGCTGTGTGCGGGATACAGCATGACGCTAAAAAAAATGGCTTTACTCCTCGACTGCCTGACCACCTTTCTCTTTTATGTCAAAACCATTGTATTAAATATATTCATAAAAGAATTAACAAATATATATATTCATAAATTTATTATTGTTGCAATTAAAATGAGAACAAGTTTATTCAGTGTAATTCATATGAGTACATAGATGCAAATTATACCATCTTGGATGACAAAAGGTAGATATAAGCTTACTTCTATGTTCATTATTACAACGCAGCCAGAGAATTGTTTCTGATCATTGAAAACCAGCAGGAGATACATTAACATATATTCAAACTCTTTGACCTGCCCTAAGCTTTCCAGACAGTCACAATGGTTACTAACTTGGTGGCAGAAAATCACAGGCATATCAGTGGGTATATAGGCATATGTTGTTGTCTATCCCAATAGATTTATGCTAGTACAGGTTGACATAAACAATTTATATCTTTGATATAGTAAACTAATATCACATTTTTGCTACTGAGTAAATCATTATCTCTGTTTACTCTGTTTACTGTCCTAATCTCTCCAGTAGTTACTTCGACAAAGACGACTCCCACCCGAACCCTCCGGTGGTCAACGCGTGCACATACGCCAAACGTCGCCCATGGTATCTCCATAGACACCGGGATATACTAAGCGATGATGCTGACCCCATCACAAAAGCGAACGACCCAAAATATGTAGGTACACACACAATCGCAGCCACACACGCTACACACACCGTCCCCGCCGGTGGAGACGAGGTCCCAGTTTTTCTGTGGCCCAATCGCGCCTCGGTGCGAGAGGTGCCCGCAACTAAAAACCCAAAATGGCATCAAGAGCCCTACCCAGTAGGCTTAGCTCGGACCGAGCGAAGCAAAGTCCTCCACTACAAACGGAGTACACAAGTCGCCGTCCGAGTCTCAAAGGAGACGTCCTTGCGACACTGTATTCTCATTTTTTGTGCCTTCTACGGTAACCAAGCCAAGGTCAGAGCTCTTTTAGCTCGGCCTCCCAAAGCCCGGTGACGCTGTAGAGGCCAATAGGGCCAACAGCATACTGCTCAATCGAAAAAGGTAAAAAAGGTTGTACAGGCAGTCTTGGCTCTGATGTGTTTTGAAGCACTACTCGTGCTCTGCCATTGTCTAACCTCGAATATTTGGACAATTCATTATTTGATTAATTAATTGTTATTTTAATTATAAATGTGTTTAAGACCTAATCATTTATTATTGTAATTATGAATGTGGTTAACACCTATTTATAATCACCCTGGGCCGGAGCAGTGAAGTGTTGTTATAATAGAAAGCGTACCCTGAAATCTACACCTATGATCACAAGTCCCGGGCACTGCTCCATGCTTCTCATCATTTAAAAGCCATAAATAATATTAGCTGTAATTACCGTCCACATATGATATTTGTTCGATACCACTATCCTCTTATTATTTATCACTTCCGACATATTTTAAGAATATGTCAGGCGCGGTATCTACGAGCGGTAACGATAAATACCTTGCGTTAATTGATTTTTATTATTAACCTTTGCAGGTGATTATTATGTTTTAAGTTTTTTTGGAATTGGATTGAATTGAAACCAAATTGTTACTGTATTTGTTTTTTTTATTTAATAAATTTCGAACCTGATACCTAAATATATAGATCACCGTATATAGATTATCTTACAGTAACAAAACACAAACAATAATTTTTAGAGAATTTTTACATATGTGTCAATGCGAGGCGACGGTAGTGGGTTTGATTCTCACTAGGGAAAATAAATTATTATTTATTAATATTTTCATTTCTTCACTATAGTAAATCAAAACGAAACGTCTACAAAATTCAACGGAATGTGAGGAACGGAGCGTCTTAACACAAAGTCCCCAATGCCTGGGTAGGCAGGGGGGACCTTGTGTTAAGTCACTCCGCTATATGTGGGATACAACTGAAGCTGAAAAAAACAGAAATAAATCCAAGACTTCACTTAAAATATTTTCTTTTATTATTAATTTGAGGGTACAAGGGCAGATCTAAAAAACTCTTCAGCACTAACGTTGTAGTAATACCTAAAAAGTTTATCAAGGCCGTCTACAGTAAACTGATATACATTTACGCCTTGATGGTACTCGTTTAATAAGCGTACTTCTTCAGAAGATAAACTAAAACTGAATAAATCAAAATTTTCTTTTATATGTTCCTTATTACCAGACTTAGGTATCACTATCAAGTTGCGGTCAATCTGAAACAATAATATTTAAAATATTTAATAACAATTCACACATTGTCAAAGTGAAACCTTCAAAAAATTTGGCTTCAACCCGAAATTTTACATTGTGACGATGTGATAATGAAATCACGTATGTAAATGTAAAATTTCGGGAAGAGAGGATAATTGTAGTTCTTAACAATTATCATAGTGATACAAAGTTTGATATTTATCTAACATTTTATTCGTATAAAAAAATCTATGTTATACATAGATTTATTCAGACTCAGAGCTTACATTTTCCATAAACGATACAAAGGCTTATGGTGGCAATGGCTAAAGTATAAAATAAGAAATAACCTATCTCATTTTCTCCCTTGTAAAATTTTAATATTGATAGGTGACGAAAAAAAAAGAATCATGGCGGCTGTGGGGTGCCATTGGACTTAGTGAAAAAAAAATCGTTTCGAATACCACAATATGGGTCAAATTATCTACTATCAAATTCAAGAGTTCAATACAAGGACTTTAAAAGGTATAACATGATTATCATTACCATAATAAATCCTAACAAAAAAGTGAAAAATAAAAACCCCGACTGCATAAAACTAAAAAGAAAATAAACAAGCCTAATAGTTTATTAGGATTAACAGTCGGGACCTATAAGTAATTCTTCAATCAATAAAATCTTTACCAGGAACCCCACAAAATTTAAAAGAGGTCCCGATTGTTAATCCCTAGTTTTATGCAGTCGGAGTTTTTTATAAATAGTTTTTTATTGTCACTTTTTAGTTTTTTTAACTTTCAAATCACAACGATGCTAAAGAAGTTTTCACTTTAAAAGTAGATTAAAATAAACCTGTCAGCTGTCACCGACCTAAAGATTCGTTGATTCAAACATTAGCTTCTGGCCTATGCCGGTAAAACACTCCGTTCCACAGTTACCACTTTCGCCTCGTCCACTGTTATCAACCTCTTCATACATGCCCTCCCTCCAGTATCTTTGATACTGTGTTTTCGAAGGTCAACCGAGGTCTCCCTTAACTTAACGTTAGTTATTGGGTAATTACACCTACAATCATCAGCAAAGGAGCCTGAATTTTTTGGGCCAAAACGTAAAGAGTTGTGATGTGGTCTAAAAAATTACTATTTTTTTTTTATTTTTAGAATAACAAATAAGAATTTAATTGTGAATCTGGAAGTGGAGAAAAATGAAAAAAAATAGTTTTAGATCCGTAATCCATTAAAATCAATCATATTTTAAATGAGAGATGTGACAGCTGATTGACAATGACACCTTGTCTAATGATTTTTTGCATTTTTTGCTTCTCTCATTACATTCGTGTCGATGCGTTTTGAGTGCTTTCCCGTTTCGTGATATTTTCAACGTGATATTTTCAACGACCACTGCTTTATTTTTCACGGAAGAAGAAGAATAAAATATTCATTTAAATGTGTTTTATTTATAAAAAATAAACATTAATGCTAAAACAACTCAGTAATCACATATTTTACAGAATTTGATGTTCAAGAAATTGTACTGCGAACTTAACCTCACTTTTATTAAATCTCTAATAACTCAGCTCTCAGATTGCCAAAATTTATATAGTTTTCAGGGAGGAAATGGTGTACCTAAATTTATTAAATAATACCATTTTCATCTCTTTACGTTCTGGGCCTAAAAATGTATGGAATAGTTTGTCTCCTGTGTGTATAAATACAATTTCGAAACTTAGCACAAAACTCGTAGAAGATCGAAATAGATCATCATACTCAAATATTATCTAATTCCTACGTTATCACGAACGAAGTGACGACCATAACATTAACAGTCAGCCGCTGCCCCACTGCGCCGCGATGCCCTCAAACCAACTATAGCTATACTATTTAAAAATCTTACCAAATAGCGTAATATTATTTGATTTGGAGTTTTTTCATATTTTTCAGTTAGATTAACAATTAGAGTACTATTAAAGTATGGTTCTAGAGTACTATTGGTAAAGGGTCTTGGTACAGTATATCCATGCGGTCCATAAGCAACAACAGCGATGCCTTCATTCTGGCAATATGCTACCAGATCCAAACTGGCAACTGATGGATGTACCTGTAAAAATAAAAAAATATGAGTTGAGAAGTGGTATGTTAATATATGGAGCACATTGATACAGAAAATATGAAAATAAACGGGGTACAATTATCTTAATTTCCTCTTTCTAATAACAAGACAAAGCACAGCGTAGAGTTCCGCCAATTAAGACGCATTGTGTCGAGTATTTAGCGGAGATTGGGGAAAGGAGGATCTTAAATTTTAATTCCTTCCGCCGTACTCGCTACATGCGGCAGTGTGAAGTTAAAAAAAATAATAAGCTAATGAATTACAATCAACCTGGGTAACTTTGATTCTTCGGGTAACATTGACTGTGGGAACTAGTTTCGATAATTTTACCGTATGCTATAATATTATTGATTATTTTTATTTCATATGTATATATCATATCAGCTTCACGCTGTATCCCGCACACAGCAGGGTAGGCAGAGGGAACCTAAGGGAAGGGGCACAAAGTGTGACTGTAAAGCCGACTAGTTGTGGGTTCGATCCCCACTAGAGGAGATGAAATATTTATTTTAATTTATATTTTGATTTCTTCGCTCTGGTGTCGAGGTAAAGCGCGGCGTTGAGTTTTGCCACTCAACAATGCTCCAGAATTCGGCAGAAAGTGGGGAACGGGAGTGGCTTAACGCTAGGTTCCCTCTGCCTACCTGTGTGGGGGATACAGCGTGAAGCTGATTAATTAAGAAACCAATTGAATTCATACCAAATCCGCGAGACATTAACGAGCCAAAGAATGAAGGTTGCAAGCACCGACTGACAAGGCGCAACATGACGTCACACGCTTAGCCACATTTTGCCGCGGAGGCCATACTTTAATGTTTAATAACTCAGTCTTTTTTTGAATATAGAAAAAAAATAAAAACTGATTCTTATTTTTATATATGCTGATAACAAAAAACGTTGGTGTGACTCATTCAATCTTACCTCAATTTGATTAACAGCCGGAGGTACAGTACCATGTGCTAGAATATAATTTATATGTGAACTATTAAAGTTTGATACGCCTATCGATTTTGTGAGTCCCATTTTTTTTACTTTCTCCATTTCCTTCCAAGTTGCCAGTATGTCAAAATCTTCTCCGGTAGCCTAACAAATTATTAATTAATAAGTAGTAAGCTGAGGCCGTCGTGGCGCACGTGCATAAAGGTGTGACTGTAACGCGACGGTTCAGGGTTCGATCTCCACTCAGGGAAACGAATGATTTTTTATCAGCTTCACGCTGTATCTCGCACACAGCAGGGTAGGCAGAGGGAACCTGGTGTTAAGACACTCCGTTCCCCACTTTCCGCCGAATTCTGGAGGGATTGCGTGTTGAGTGGTGGAACTCAACGCCGCGCTTTGCCTCGACACCAGAGCGAAGAAATGGAAATATAAATATAAATAAATATTTTATCTCCTCGAGTAGGAATCGAACCCACAACCAGTTGATTTTACAGTCACACTTTGTGCCCCTGCGCCACGACAGGCCCGATGAATGAAATGAATGATTATTTATTAATATTTTCTTTTCTTCGCTCCGGCACCAAGGCAAACGCCCGGCATTGAATTCCGCGACTCAACATGCAATGCCTCGAACAATTCGACAGAAAGTGGGGAACGGAGTGTCTTAACACTAGGTTCCCTCTTACTGCCTGAAGCTGATAAAATAAAAAGTTAGGTAAAATAAATTAATGACTTGAAACACTTTAAACTTTATTAACAAAAAAGATTTTACCGCATTTGTGGCGATGTGTATGAGATAAAGATCCAAATAATCCAGTTGCAGTCGCTTCAAAGTTGCTTGTAATTCCGTTGTTACTAGTTCTGGATTGAAAAACTTGTCGAACTGTAAGTATTTGGTTATATATTAGTTAGTTATTTTTAGAGTTTTGTACCTCAAAAAGTAAGAACGGAATCCTGATAGGATCACTTCGTTGTCCCTCTGTCAAGATCATTTATGTTGAGATTGCGTGGAGGTATCAAATTAAAATGTCAAATATTTAAGTTTATGATCCAACGCAATCAAAAATACGATATTTACGTATCGATTTTATTACATTTTGTGTGAAATTCTTTCTTTCTAAGACTTTTTCTTGTGAAAAAGACCGAAAAGTGAAACTTTGTAGATAATTCATGAAAAAAAAAAAAACTTATATTTATAATTAATTTCACACAAAATTAGTGCCTATGTCCGCACACTTAAGTTTGTCAACTTTCATAAGTGAATGAGAGAAGTGAGAGTGAACTTCGCTACAATCCTGAAATTAGTATAGAAGAGGGCGAGTCCGATTTGCACTTCACCAATTCTTTAGATGATGAGATTAATCATTATATTATTAACTACATTATTTACTAATGAAAAGAAAATCATATTTTCAAATGCTAATTATGTAATTGGAAATCATGTTTGATCGTTTATTTTATGCTTAGACCTTTCTATA
The DNA here is from genome assembly GCA_013421005.1 of Heliconius erato x Heliconius himera. Classification (NCBI taxonomy): domain Eukaryota; kingdom Metazoa; phylum Arthropoda; class Insecta; order Lepidoptera; family Nymphalidae; genus Heliconius; species Heliconius erato x Heliconius himera. The sequence goes on along the minus strand of JAATLQ010036875.1, from coordinate 30,223 downwards.
TGAATTTCAAAAAATTATATCACTTCATTCTATACTTCTCCATTTTGGATACATATTACCTACATATTTTGGATACATTAACGATCTCCGCCTTTTTTTCAAAAAAGTTGCCTATGTTTTAATTTAAGCTAACAACATATAACATTTGCGACCAATCGTGGTTAAGTTCCGCTACTCAACACGCGATACCTCCAGAATTCAATGGAAAGCAGGAAACGTGGATGTTGATATTTTAATAGGAACCGGCGCCTTAACACTAGTTTCCCAAGTCCCCTTTGCCTAAGCGTAAAGCGTGAAGCTGAGAAATAACAAAAATATATGAAATATACACAATATTTCCACTATTTACAATGACACTTACCTTCGACGTGATGAATAGTTCTTCTCTTGTCACAATACAGCGTTCAGTCACATTCTTGATAGCCGTTCCAATAAATTCCTCCGTTCTATAAAATTCTGATGTGTCGATACTTCTATAACCAACTTCAAATGCTGTGATTACTGCTTCAGTAACCAGATCAAATTCTTGCTCCTAAAAGTTATATGAAACTCTTACATTTTTTATAATTTACATACATACGTTTCACATATTTTTAGGGTTCTGTACCTCGAAAGAAGAACAGAACCCTTATAGGATCACTTTATTGTCCATCTATCTGTCAGTGCAGAGCTTACTAAAGTTATATCAAATAGACAGGGGGGGGGGGGGGGGTAATAGAATAGGGGTCTACTAGAACCCTCGAAACACAGAAAAAAATCGGCTTTCAAGTCGACGCAAGCTAAAAGATACCATATATCGTTAAAGTACAGACATGTTTTTTAGATTTTAAACACATCTTTCCCAATGAGGAATGTTAATAAGTTTGAAATAATGCTTTGAAATTCGTTACAGTAAAGTGTGTCTTATGTACACAAATACTCAATACAAATTTTGTTTCATTAATAAGAAACAAGTACAAAAATTTCGAGTGGCGCTCACAGGCACCGTGGCCGGCGTACTGACAACACAGATGGTGGAAGATAAATATATTAAAATTATGAATATTTAAGCCACTTAATTTGCAGATGACCTAGTATTGCTATCCGAGTCAAGCTCAGAGTTACAAGACATGATAAAACCACTCAACAAAGCAAGCAATAAAATTGGTCTGGAAATGGCATTTGGCAAGCAATACTCTTGGTAAACAAATTGAATTTGAGCGAATAAGTAACGATCTGGAGGTGGAACGACGAGTACAGCTTACGTGGAATAAATATTGAGGCTTAAAAAGATATTTAAGAGTAAAATCTCAGTAGAATTTAAGCACATGTCCTAAACACCTGTCTTTTGCCATGCTTATTATATGCTTGTCAGACCTGGAAATTAACTTGCCAAAGAAGTATCGAGCGCAGCATGCTAAGCATGAAGAAAATGCAAAGGATAAGACATACAAAAATTATAAATATCCGCAGATGGGCGATTATAGCGCGCCTACAAGGCCAAAGATTTTTTTTTATTATTTTTTATTTCAGCTAACTTAATTATGCCATCTTCCCACCTAGCGTGGGGTCTACCTTTTTTACGGTGTCCCGGCCAAAAAGTTACTTTTTTCGTAAAAAACAAACAAGCTTAGTAACTAATTTGATATTGTAGTAAGGTTGAATTGAAAAGAATTATCCAAATTGATTCAGGCGTCGTCGCTGAACATACACAAAAAAAGAGATTCCGGCGAATTGAGATTCCCCTTTTTTTAAAGGTGTAGAAAGTGGTCAAAAATATATTTACCATGATAATAATAATATTTTTACTTATTCATTATTTACTTATTACCATTCTTTTATATTTTTTCTTATTATCATTCTTTTACAGTGTATTATATTATAGTGTATATTGTGTATTATATTATTGTAAGTATATTAGTTGAGGTCAGTCTTGGCGCACAAAGTGTGACTGTAAACCGACTGGTTGTGGGTTCGATCCCCACTCGAGGAGATGAAATATTTACTTAAATTTATATTTCCATTTCTTCGCTCTGGTGTCGAGGCAAAGCGCGGCGTTGAGTTCTGACACTCAACACGCAATGCCTCCAGAATTCGGCAGAAAGTGGGGAACGGAGTGTCTTAACACTAGGTTCCCTCTGCCTACCCTGCTGTGTGATATATTATCATATCAAATTTTAAAATTTTATTGGTAATAATAGTTACTTCATTGCACGAATTACAAACTTTATGTAATATATAGTTGTGTTCTTTATTGTATTGTATCTTTTCTTCTGTTTAGTTTCTTGGCTGCTGTTGTATAATTTTTTGATTTCGTTTTATATATTTTATAATTACATTATTTTCTTCATTTTCTATACAATGTTGCATTCCCTCCCTTGAAATAACATAATCTCCCATTAGATTGAAGCCTGGTCTCAATAAATTTTGTTATTTGGACCTGTCAGTTTCGATTTGTTTTAAAGTATAATTTTTGATGTTTCCGAGGATGAAAATATTACTTTAAGTGGACGTGTCTTCTTTCCATCGTACTTACCTGGGCGTAATATTTTTATAAGAACAGTTAGGATGAATAATAACTAATTAACTTACTGGAAAGAACGTGCCCAATCCGATTATCGGCATTTCATTTCCGTCATTAAGACGCAACTTCTGCGCTGCAACTTCCTGTGTTGCTTCTATTTCAACCTGTAACAAAATTGATTATTTATTTAGTATCCTTCATACAGCGGTGCAGACAGATGGCGGAACTCACCTCCAAGCTGTTTCTTGTTACCAGAGTGGTAAAATAATATTCAAATATTAAAAACGAAAATAAAATAAAATATGCCTATAAGTAAACGTCTCGTTATAAAAATCTTGTAAAATCATTGAATTCTAACAAGTGCGCAATTTTTTAAATACTCGTGTGATCGAAAAGTGTGTAGTGGATTTTTATTAATTTAAGAATTTATTTATGTTCATAGAGGCCTCCGCTCAGTACAGCGACTGACTAATTATAAACGCGATGATTGTGGGTTCGATTTCCACTCGAGGGATTACACTTATTTGTTGCATTTCCTAGCTGTGAGAAAAAGTGTCGAGTCAAAGCGCGACGTTGATTTTTGCCAGTCAATACGCAGTGTCTTAAAAATTAGATGATGCGTCGGGAACAAAATGCCCTAGACCGATAGATTAAAAATATAATTCATCATATTTAAACACTATTATTTAAAAATACAAAATATTCTTACATTAAATAACCCAAACGAATACAAACACAACATAAGTACCAACATTTTGAATGCTTTCAATGATCTCATATAAATTCGACTATAACTTTGCAGTAAATATCTTCTTATATATATTATATATAGTATATAACTAGCGAACACGCGCGGCTTCGCCCGCTTGAAATATACGAATATTTATTCAGTTATTATAGTTATTATGAAATTATTTATAGTTTTCAATATTATTAGTAAGAAAATAGAAAAATAAATAATAAAAATAAACAAAAAAAGGATAATAAGTAGACATAAGTAAGAGAATAAAAATTCTTAATATTAGTAATTGAAATGAACAAACAAAATAAGTAAAAGTAAGTAATGGAAATTCTTAATATTAAATATAATAACTAGACATCGGATTACATAAAGTTGCATGGTTGTATATGAAAATGCATATATTTCTATTTTTGTAACTTTAATTCATATTTCGGTTCTTTTTTCATTGTGCTTATTTCAGTAGTTACGTCTATCTGTATACGTGTTGCGGAGTAGAAGGAGTTGCGGAAGAAATCAGAAAAGGGTTCGAGACAATCAATAAGTTGATTATTTCTACAAAAAAAAAGTTTTTAAAAGCATCTTCGCGAGAACAAGCAAAAGAAGTGAAACCACCAAACGTAGTACTACCTCCAGAACCAATAGCAACACGGTGGGGAACTTGGTTAAAAGCTGTGTTGTTTTATGCTAAGAGTTTTGAAGACATAAAAGAAGTAGTTATAAATTTGACAGATCAGACGGTATTGCAATTCAAGCCAGTTGGCATTTGAGGATCCTTCAACGACAGAAAATATTGTTCTTACTACCAATAATACAGCGATATACTCGACTCAATTGAGAAACTTAAATAACAAACTAAAACTAAACTTGACTTGAGAACTAAAATCCTTCTTTTACGCAAGTCTTTGGACATGTTAGAAAAAAATATTAAACAGAGGAAAGCCCTTCCAAGTTCATTATCGCAAAAGATTTGTAGCAAATCAAATGCAGTTTTTTATAAAAATCACTCAATCAATCTCGAAGGAATAAAGAAAATTGATGCTTTATGAAAGGCATCGGACAAAATCTGCATGAAGAAATTTCTGCAGAAATCTCCAGTTTTCAAATTTTGGCCAGTAACGTCAGTTGACATTGGTCAGCTTTTAAGTTAATATTATATGACAAAAAATATGTTGTTGCCTATTGTCACATTAGTTTAATTCTTATAATTTATTGTTTATTATATGTTATTATATTATTCTAAATCTTATAATAATATATATGGTTAAACATAAAGCAAAAGCTTAAATATACTGTGAAAATAAACGTAAATTCTAATAATAATATTCTTTTGATTGTGCATATTTTGTGCATATTACGCCCTTTTTAGTGCATTTTTGTATGCATATTTTGGCATTTTGATAGTGCATATAATCCAATGTCTAATAATAACTACTTAAGTAATAAGTGAACGTAACTTATGAAGATTTTATCATCGCGGACTTTTTAAATGTTTTTTAAAAAACAATAATTTTGTACTCTATAACTAAATATGTCTCGTCTCATAAGGTTAAGCCAACGCCATGTAAAGTTCAAGAAATAAATTTTTGGCGATTTTTTCTTATAACTTTAGAGTTGTTTTGTTGTTTAGCAACGGTTGTAATTAACATGTCAGACAATAAATTGTATATCAAATAGAAAGATATTTAAATATATTTCTATAAACCGAGAGAGAATATTACAAATATGAATAGCCTATATTAATCCCAAAACGACGATACTATATGAAATTTTATCACAATCGGATCAGCAGTTTGACCGTGATTACCTCACAGACAGATACTTTCCAATTTTTTATATAAGTAATAAATACTTGTTATGCATATGCATTTTATTACCATATGTCGCTCTAAAATAATATTATTTTTGGTACCAGCTGTGTCAATCTTTGCTTTTAAATTGTAATTTTATACGGTTACACGAATATCTATATATATAAAAGGACTTGTGCTGACTGACTGAGGTAAGACGCACGCAGAGCCGTAACCGCTGATGGTAGAAACGTGAAATTTGGGCAGATGTTTATTTTCATATTCTGGACATCCACTAAGAAAGGATTTTTAAAAATTTTAACCCTAAAGGGATGAAATAGGGGTTGAAAGTTTGTATGGATTTTTTTTTAAATCGGCACCGATTTTTATAAAATTTGAAATTCAGACTTTTAAAAACATTTCATTGAACACGTGTTTCATGGTTTTTTAGAATTCAACCCCTAAGGGTGCAAATAAGGGGTTGAAAGTTTGTATGGAAAAATCTTTAAATCATCACCGATTTTTTTAAAAAAATAATTCAGACTGTTAAAAATATTTTATTGAACGCGTGTTTCGTGGTTTTTTTAGAACTCACTCATAAGCGGGCGAAGCCGCGCGCGCCCTCTAGTTTATAGATAAATATATAGATATATCTACGACCGGTAAGACTAATATATAGACCTTCAATAATTTCATTTATTGTTTAAGATAAGATATTTATTTCTCATAAGAATACCAAATTCACTTATATGAGACAATATACTTTATTGACAAATGAAATATCTTACATATTAGAAACATTTGTACGGAATAAGATCAACTGGAAGTGAAGATATTTTATTCACTCGTTGCTTTATATTATTTACGTTTCTGTTTTTTAAGGATTTTAATCTTTAAAATAATATTATTTTTGGTACCAGCTGTGTCAATCTTTGCATTTAAATTGTAATTCTATACGGCAATGGTTCCCAACCAGTGGTCCGCAGAAGGTCCGCGAACGATTTTAAGCTTAGCGGACGCCGTGGCATTGATAATCGTGCAGTGAGTAAGAAGAGCATTGGTAGTAGGGGCGGTACGTGGAGCCGACGGCTCGATGAAGACTATAAGACATCTGCCTACAATTGGGTTGTTTCCTCAGGCAAATATAAATTTCGATTCGGTTCGGTTTCAACGTACAAATTTTTAAAATACTTAATAATTACACATTCATTGACTTTATGAAATAATTATACCAGTACACGTAAGAAAGTCATAAAGTCGTAACGGATATTTTATTTATCGAAAAGACAACGCAAACGAGTATACGGGTCACCTGATGGCATAGTCATGGAGAGCATCATAAATAGTCAGCTCTTGGTTTATCTGGAGAATCACCGATTGATTAATGACCGGACCACACCGGTTGAGCGACAATGACGGAATTGATCATAAAAGGTGATCTTCTGGTTTACCTAACCTACCGCTGGGAGTTAGTTAAGATATGGCGAAGGACTTTAATCGAGTACGGCATGGGGCGCTTCTTGCTAAACTTCCATCCAGCGGGCTTCCCCAGAATATATGCAAGTGGATTGCCAGCTTTCTCACTAAGCACCAGGCGTAGCATCAACGACGGTTTTTGATCAGAACACTTGCCCGTGAACGTAGTCCCCCAAGGCTGTGTGCTGTCTTCTAGGCTGTTTATTCTGTAATTAATAGTATGTTAGAATATTCTAGCATTTATTGCTATGCACATGGCACATATCTATCATAGATAGCACAGTTTACGCTGTTTACTACGCAAGTCTTTCTCCGCAAAACTTGTGTCTTCAGTTGAGGCATCCCTTGATATTGTTTTCAAATGAAGTAAAAAGAACCAATTCAACTTCAACAGACACAAGTTTGCGCGTTAACCACTAAGAAAATCCCATTTTTCGTGTTGCCATCCTCCAACCAAACTCCCCTTATAGCCGCGCCCAGTATGGCAACACACCTGTATGTTCTCCGGTGTTACACGGGATCGTGTGCCGCGGTATAATGAGGAAAAAACGAGCGTACGAGTCACCTGATGGTAAGTGATGAACCTGGGTCCTACACGAGTACAATGCCAATCGGTGTGTTGGGAGATAAAGAACGATTTGATCTTCAAAGAAATATCAAGTAAATACATAGATTTTTTGGTTCGTTCGTTCGTTTGAAATAAATCTATATAAAAATACCTAAAAAATCCTTTCTACGTGTACACTGTAATAACAAGATATTTACCAATTGTAAATTTAGCTAATAATATATGTAGCTAATTTAAAAACTGTGCAGAAGTTAATATACAATCATTACAGTTATTTTACAAAGAATATTATAAATCCTTACCCAAATCAATAATATAACATTTAAGGTACTGTTTCTGAAGCAGTAAATTAAATTATTCGCTGACATCAACACATTTAACAGAGTTTTAAAATTATGATGAGACGTACATAACAGGTAAAAAGAACTTAACTAAGAAATTAGCTTTATGTATATTTTGTCAATATCAAATATCAACATTGGTTGTACTTTTTAATTCAAAATAATTGAAAATTCTCATAGATGCATTATAGTTGTCAATCAATTCTGTTTATTAAATCAATAATCATGTAGCATGAGCGGGTGAAGCCGCGGGCGGGCCGCTAGTATTAAATAATATATATAGGTATTATATTTTTCACGTAATTTTTAAGTAATCTTTTAAAATTACATATTGATTTTGAATCTTCAATATCCTTCGGTAGTTAATTATATAAATAGGCACCTTCAAACATTATATTCTTTCTGCCGTAAGTTGCTTGTAAAGTTTGATGTCGTTTGCATTTCTTAGTCTGATTTTTTGTAGAGATTATTTGAGGCCAGTCGTGGCGCAGGGGCACAAAGTGTGACTGTAAATCATTTGGTTGTGGGTTCCATCCCCACTCGAGGAGATGAAATATTAACTTAAATTTATATTTCCATTTCTTCGCTCTGGTGTCGAGGCAAAGCGCGGCGTTAAGTACTGCCACTGAACACGCAATGCCTCCAGAATTCGGCAGAAAGTGGGGAACGGACTTAACACTGTCACTGTCTTAACACTAAGTTCCTACCCTGCTGTGTGCGGGATACAGCCTGAAGCTGATTTAATTATAATTTATTTTTTTATTATTTAAAAATATAAATGTTTTCATATTGAATATCACAAACAAACACAAATACATAATAGGAATTAGCATTTTAAAAACTATATATTTGTGGTTAAATTAAAAAAAATATAGCATCAAATGAAAAAACACGCGTATTTTGGTACTATAAAGGGAATCAAAATGAATAGGGTACTTCCAGTTAATCTAGAATTATGAAATTTGGCAGCTTACATCTACTGGTAGAACTAGTTCAGGGAAAAATTGAAAATTATACATTTGTGGTTAAATCCTAAAAAATAATAGCCTTAAAAGTAAAGTACCTGGTCGGTTTCCAGGATGCGAGCGGGTTCGAGTGCCCTATTAGTTTTGATTCCCTTTATAGTGTTAAAATACGCGTTTTTTGTCATTTGAAGATATAATTTTTTGAATTTAACCACAAAAATATAGTTTTTAAAATGCTAATTCCTATGCTGTATTTGTGTTTGTTTGTGATATTCAATGTAAAAACATTTTATATTTAAAAAAATGGTAATGGTAAAAATTATCGTGGTCTTAAACGTTCAAATTTTTATACGTTTTCTAACATTTTTTACATTTTTAAATTTTTATTCCACACTTAGGAAAGAAAAATACTTATTTTAAATATAATATTTTTCTCTCCTAAGTTTGGAATAACACTTTAAAAATTTCAATGAGGCCAGTCGTAGCGCAGTGGCACGAGGTGTGACTGTAAAACCGACTGGTTGTGGGTTCGATCCCCACTCGAGGAGATGAAATATTTACTTAAATTTATATTTCAATTTGTTCGCTCTGGTGTCGAGGTTAAGCGCGGCGTTGAGTTCTGCCACTCAACACGCGATGCCTCCAGAATCCGGCAGAAAGTGGGGAACGGAGTGTCTAACCACTAGGTTCCCTCTGCCTACCCTGCTGTGTGCGGGATACAGCGTGAAGCTGATTTATTTTTTATTTTCAATACGCATAGATTTTTACTTAATGAATATACAAAGAATCATATATTTGTTGGACATTCTTCCCATAATAGTACATGACCACGGCTTGACTGACTGCATCTAATCTGATCTAGCTTTATGTTTTATCCCTAACAGGGTAGTCAGTGAGAACGGAGCGCCAAACGCTACGGTGCCTACCCCCCATACCTCTTTCGCATCGTACACTGTCATCAACTTCTTCATAAATGCCCTCCGGAGAGTCCTTATGCCTTTTACGTGACCTTCCTTCAAAATATTCAATACATACTGTGTTTTCAAAGGTTAACCAAGGTCACTGACTGCATAATAACATTTTATTATGACTATAATTTAAACATATCATATATTTGCTATTTAATATCAAAATTATTAAAATTCATTATTACATATATGTAATTTAATACGAATATATGTGTCAATATACATATATTTCGAAAACAATCAATACTTAATGAATACCCAAAGAATCATATATTTATTGGACACTCTTCCCATAATAGTACATGACAAGTGCTAGACTGATTGCAATAATATCATTTTATTATGACGACAATTTAACCATATCATACAAGGTGGAAGTGTCAGCACCACTTTAAATGAAACCATAGCATTAACTACTCCATAAAAGCCTAATACAACTTTTTTCCCCAATAATGAAAAAGTGATTTTTTCAAACAAAATAAATAATAAGTGTCGTTTTAAAATAAAACACGATGAACGACGCACGCACACATAAACCTATCAGAGGGAAACCACCGCATACGCCTCATTCCGAAATCGAGTCGTAGGTATTGGCTATTTTTGTAGTAGCATGCGTTTACGTTATGCACTATACTTTGCGTAACTGCGTCACACGAAATATAAGTATGGATAAGCATCGTGAATTGGAAAAAAATCCTACGTCTAACTGTTAAGTTATCTTGATTAATTTCTTTAGGTATGGGTTTGAAATATTTTACCCTATATGCTGTTTCCGTAAAAAGAGCGCTGCTTCTTCCATCCTGTATATTGCAATTTAATTACTACTATTACCTATGTAAATTATTACAAATATGTGTGTCAATATACATAGATTTATATAACAGTCAATACTTAATAAATACCCAAAGAATCATATAACTGTTGGACACTCTTCCCATAATAGTACATGACAAGGGCTTCATTAGCTTCAATTGCATTTTTACTATTATACACTCCGGCGTTATGATTGTACTCGTTAATTAAATATACTTCTTTACGTGATAAACTGAAATCAAATATATCGATATTTTCTTTCAAATGGTCTTTATTACCAGACCTAGGTATCGGTATTATGGATCGATCGACCTGAAACAATATATTTTGAAATAATAATTAAATTAATATAATAAATATAATCACTGTCAGTATGTAATTGTTTTCGAAACAACAATATTAATCTCGGAACGCCATATTAAAAGAAACCAAACCAAACCAACAATATTAATACTTTGGTACTAACACTTAAATTATTTTTTTCTTGTGTCACAAGTTCAAACCACAACCGAGTGGATTTTTTTAAATTGATAATTGTTTTAATTAGTTTTTATCTTATAGGTTTCCTACGGACCTATTTTCCTGTGCATAATAGCGCTCCTTTTGTGCACAATGAATATCCATTATAGCTCAATAAACGACTATTTAGAATATTAAAACAATATATATGGCAGTGGCAGAGGGAATCTAAGAGAATAGTGTTAAGACACTTCGTTCCCTATTAAGACATTACCGTTTCCCATTTTCCGCTACGTTCTTGACTCATTACAATAACGTACTGAAAGCCGCGGTGCTTTAATTTAAAAATCTGTGGTCTATCTGTAAAAATAAGCTGAATTTAATATTTCACGATGTCTATGGGAAAACCATGTCAGTCGTAGAGGGTAAGATTAAGGTAGAGATAAGGCTGGATTTTATTGAAATGATTTTATGTCACAAATCTGTGTATAATAATATTTGGAATTTCTGTTTATATTTATTTTGAGCCGTATTTGTATGGAATCTGTATCTAGTGTATTTTTGATCCAAATGGTTTTCACAAAAAAAAATATTACTTGCTAAAATGTAGCTGCTGGAGGAGGAGTAGAAAGGAGTGTAATGATTTTATATTTATAAGTTTAATATTCGCCATAATTTATTATAAAAATGTAAATCAACCTCTTTGTTTATTAAAAATATGTTTTTAAAATAACTAATATATAACTGTCACCAGAGGATATTACCAAAATGACGCTTTATGTGATCGAAAAATTCGAGATACACTTTTAGACTTTGAGCGGAAGAAGAAAGAGGATCTCTAGAATAACATGTTGTATTAAAATTTAAGATAAACATTGTACAAGCTTAATAGTATTTTACTCTGGAAGAAATATAAGTTCTGTAAAAGTTTCGAGGTGTTTGATTTCTTTACAGGAGTCATTATTATATAATTTCAATTATCATTAGAATATTAGTATATACACACAAATGAATCTTACCAAGTAACGTAAAATAATTTGATGTGAAGTCTTTTGATATTTCTCTGCGATATTAACTATTAACGAGCTATTAGCGAGTGGTTCCAGTGAGGTGTTTCTAAATGATCGTGCCACAGCAAACCCGTTAGGTCCATAAGCAATGACAGCGATCCTCTCTCTTTGACAGTATGCTACTAGGTCCAAATTTGTAATTGATGGATTGACCTGTATAATATTAAATATTTCAGAAATGTTAGTAATGTTACTTTGTTATGTAACTTTGTCAAGGTGTAACCTATTTCCATTGAAACAATAATGATATTTCTTTTTAGGGTTTCGTACGTTTTAAGAAAAAAAATGAACCCTTATAAGATCACTTTGATGTCCGTCCGTCCGTCTGTCTGTCAAGAGCATATCTCAGGGACGCAGATATCGATTTAGAATTCAAACAATATACTCAAATCTACAGTCTGTTGATTTCCTGAAAAATCGTATTTCTACATTTACTAAAAAAAGGTATAAATCAGCTTCACGCTGTATCCCGCACACAGCAGGGTAGACAGACGGAACCTAGTATAGGCCTAGACCTAGTGTAGAGGCATTGCGTGTTGAGTGGCAGAACCTAACATCGCGCTTTGCCTCGACACCAGAGTAAAGAAATGGAAATATACATTTTAAATAAATATTTCATCTCCTCGAGTAGGGATCGAACCCACAACCAGTAGGTTTTACACCCACAATCAGTCAGATATGTCCGTAACACTATAAAGGAAATCAAAATTAAATAGGGTTCTTCTGATTGACCTAGAATTTGGAAATTTGTCAGCTAGCATGTATAGTGTGAACAATACTAAATAAATAAGTAATAAATAAATTTAAATATGATAATTTATACATACTAAACAGTATAGAAAATACATTAATTATTAAGGATATTCAATAGGCTTTGGTATTATATTTTTATTTATAATGCAAGACGGATCTATTTTAGCAAATAGCCCTTTTGTTTATAAATTCACTTCTTATTGTGACGAGGGTAACAATGGCCCTTTAGTATAAAAGTAACTTGCGTTTTAGTTTTAAGTGTCGGGTCGCAACTAACAAAACGGCCATTTTGATCGTATTTACTCCGCGCAAACACTATAATAAAAAAAAAATATTTTAGTATTTCAAAGATAGAATTTGATGGGCGTCTTTGTATAATTATAGTATTGGATTATTATAAAGTCGTTTTTTTTAGTAAAAAGTAAAAACGATTGTGATTATTTTCAATTTGAGGTCCATTTGTTTTTAAGCAGCGATATTGCCAACAATACCAATTATTCTTATAAAATTCAATATTACCTCAATTTCATTAACTGCTGGGCGAACTTTACTGTAGGCTAAAATATAATTCATATGTGTACTATTAAAGTTTGACACGCCTATTGATCTAGCCCATCCCATATACTTGACTATCTCCATTTCTTTCCAAATAGCCAAAATGTCGAAAAGTTTCATTGTTAGCTGTAAAGAAATATTACAGGTATGGATAAAATGATAAAACGCATGTATTATGTGTTATATCACATTATAAATAAGTAGATAGGAGGTAGGTCGATAGTTAGGTAGGTAAGTAGGTAGGAAGTTGGTAGTTAATTAGGTAAGTAGGTAGGAGGTAGGTACTAACTAACTAACTAACTATCTAAATGACTAACAGACTAACTGACTAACTGACTACCTGACTAACTGACTAACTGATTAACTGACTAACTGACTAACTGACTAACTGACTAACTGACTAACTGACTAATTGACTAACTGACTAACTGACTAAATGACTAACTGACTAACAGACTAACTGACTAACTAACAATAAGTAAGTAAGTAAGAAACTAAGTCAGTAAGTAACTAAGTAAATAAATAAATAATTTCTTAGATCTAATTAAAATTTTTAATAAAGATTTACTTGCGTAGCGTGCGCGATAGGTTGTAGATTAGATTTCCCCTTGAAGAAATGAAACACTTAATAGTTTCGTTCGCTCCGGTAACGAAGCAAATCGGGATGTTGAGTGCCGCCACTCAACACACAATGCCTCCAGAATTCGGCGGAAAGTGGGGAACAGAGAGTCTTAACACTAGGTTCCCAGGTTACCCTGATATGTGTGGAATACAGAACGAAGATGAAGCTATAAAAAAAAGAAAAACTTACCAAATTATATGGATAATGAATAAGATATAAATCTAAATAATCTAACTGTAGTCGTTTTAGAGAGGCCTGTATTTGCGTTTGCACGTCTTCTGGATTCGAAAGTCTATCAAACTGCAAATGTTTTATTTTGTTTTAACATGGTATGTCATATGTAAATCAACTAAAAACTAAATATACATTTAAACATTAGAACATATACAAATCTTACTCTGCAGTTAATCATTTGAGAGCAGTGAAACACCCTTTGAATCTGAACACGATGGCTGTGAACTCAATCGCTACTCGAGTATATGAATTATTAGTAAATATACATTTAAACATTAGAACATATACAAATCTTACTCTGCAGTTAATCATTTGAGAGCAGTGAAACACCCTTTGAATCTGAACACGATGGCTGTGAACTCAATCGCTACTCGAGTATATGAATTATTTTCCTTTCTGCTACCTAACCGGCCTACCACCCAACACACTTTGTTTCAAATACAGGTAGAAAGCTGGGCACGGACTGTCTTGGCTCTAGACTCTCTTTGACAATAACGTAGGACAAAATATGTAATATATGAAAGTAAAAAATCTTGACAATGTATTTTTAAGCTAAGGGGACTTTGAATATCCTTATATTTACTATGAAGCTGATTTTGAATGGATGCCATTTCGGGTGATAACACTTCTATGAAATTATTATTGATATAAAGCTTGGTTGGTATAAAATCTATTGTATTCTTTCATTCTTCCTTAAATTAAACTCTAGCGTAGAGCTCTGTAAAACGAATACCTATATTATTTATAATACATTTAAAACAACAAAAAACTATATTCTTACCTTGGAAATAATAAACATTTCTTCTCGATCCACTATACCACGTGCAGTCACATTTTTAATGGCTCTTCCTATGAATTCCTCTGTTTTATAAAATTCAGATGTATCGATGCATCTATAACCAACCTCAAAAGCAGTTATAACTGCTTCGGTGACTTTGCTGAAATCTCGCTCCTACAAGTTAAATAATTCTATATAAACTTATATATAAATAAATAAATCAGCTTCACGCTGTATCCCGCACACAGCAAAGTAGGCAGAAGGAACCTTGTGTTAAGACACTCCGTTCCCCACTTTCTGCCGAATTCTGGTGGCATTGCGTGTTGAGTGGCAGAACTCAACGCCGCGCTTAACCTTGACACCAGAGCGAAGAAATGGAAATATAAATTTAAGTAAATATTTCATCTCCTCGAGTGGGGATCGAACCCACAACCAGCCGGTTTTACAGTCACACCTCGTGCCGCTGCGCCACGACTGGCCCCATAAACTTATATATTTTGTATTAAATTTGATCTCCCACAATGGTAGCTAACGTTAGTTAGTTCCTTATTTTTTTTTTTCAACTTCACTCTTTATTCGGCATGGCAGAAGTAGGCAGAAAAAATCTAGTTCCAAAACGATATTGGATGTTCAATATCGGGATTCAATAGTATTAAAATTTGACTTCAAAATTTAATATAATATTTACTGCAAAGAATGTGCCCAGTCCAATACGTGGTATTTCATATCCATCATTTAGAGTTAACGTTGGCCAAATTGTTGCTGCTGTTGCTGTCTGTAAAAAAATTACCGTTATTAAGATTACTATTTAAAAGTGGTCTCTTTACAGTTATTGATATCTAATCTATATTTTATTAAAGCAAAACAACAGTTTTACGTTGATGTATGTAATAATATTTTTTTGTAAAATATTTATTTTTTTAAGTAACTGTAATTGTTGGTAACACTTAAATGTTATGTTTTTAATGAATCGCAAAACCAAAAAAAAAAGAATTATAAAAATTTGTATAACTTTTCAGGTTCCGTACCCCGAAAGGTATAAACGGGACCCTTATAGATTGTATAATTTTCAGTTTCTTACATTTAATAAAATGAAAACAAAATGTAAACTCAAAAGTGTCAACATTTTTATCTCTTTAACAAAGTGCTATTTAATTTTTACAATAACGATGAAACATTTTTCTTTAGTTTTTATATGTGTGAAAATTATTGGTTATCCAAAAATTTATGTATAACCAAATTTAACTTTTTGTCTGTAATACTATTATTTTTTTTTTTAAATCAACAATATTAAAAGAATTGACTGACTAAAGAATTAATTTTGAAAATGCCACCATCAATAGTGATTCCTACCGAATTTAAAAATAATAAATATTTTGCCCCTATTTAAATCTCTCACAATCTTATAAAGCGTTCGTTTTTTTTTAAAAAAATATAATAACATTTTATATTTCAAAGTCGACGAGAGTATAGTGTAGGGACATTTTTTAGAACAATAAATTGTTTTTTGAGGGTTTTGTACCTTAAAACGGAGAAAAAACGGAACACTTATAGGATCAATTTATTATCCGCCAGTAAAAAAGAAAAAGGCTGAAATTAATATAAGATATTTAGGTTATTGCCACTTGGACTATAGAAAAAGTAAACTTCTATGTCAATCAAATCAAAAGGCGAGCATTCATAATCAGTATCTATAGACGTGGACCCACCGTTAATAAATCTAGCAGAAGTGAGAACTTACAATACAAATAATGGAAAGTTTTTGAAAAAAAGTGTATATATATATTTATATAAAATGTTTGCATATTCCCACAAGGTCAAGAGTAATAAATCATACTTTCAATAGACCTACAATTCTAAAATTGGCACAAAGCCCTGGGAGGGCAATTCCGAATCACACTTGACCGGCTTTTAAAATAATTAACTAAATTATTAAGAATAGAATCTGTTGAATGCTATTAGGCATTTGAATGAGACAGAGTGCTTTCGTTCATAAAAATTTAATTATTGCTTCTCTCTACTTTACAATGTATAGATTATTAGCTTAACTCATTCTCGTATTTTCTAATTTATTTTGATAGTAATATACTCAAGCAAAGTATTGTAATATTTGTAGTGTTTCCGTATAAAATTACCTTCAATATACAGGGTTCTCATCTTCAGCATTTTAAATGATAGATAACTACTCGTTAAAAGTCTAATAGAATTCAAACAAAAGAGATTGTTCCATAATTTTTTCAGACAAAATAAATAATAAAATTATCGTTGTAAAATAAAACGCCATGTGTTAAGCATAACTCGCACAGGCATTAAACCATCAAAGCGACAACATCGCACGCGCGTCATTCTCGAAATGGAATCATAGATATTGGCAGTGAAGCTGAACGTTGTTTGGGCTTATTATAGGTAATTGTGTAAAATAGAAACGAGAGATATTCCTTTCGCGTTCCAGTATGAATGAAAAGTGGCAGATCGGCAACGTTTAGTAGTATCGTTTCCGCATCACACCTAATACAGTATGGATAAAAATCATGAAATGAAAATAATAACCGCACGTCTAAACTGTTCAGGGATCTTGAGTTTTTCCCTATATGATGCTCCCGTAAAAGGAGCGCAGACGCTTCCACCCTGTATATCATTTCACCTACTTTCAATATCGCACATAAGGCAAGGCTATATATGATAATTGGTTTGGTAATTGGAAATTGGTATTTAATTTATTATCAATTAAATACCAATTAGTTTGTGTTATCGTAAAAAATTAAAATACTTAATTTAGTTCAAGGGAAGGATTTTCGGGTCTACCATATTCAATATTTGAGGCCAGTCTTGGTGCAGGGGTACAAAGTATGAGAAATCAAATATTTTTTTTAATTTATATTTCCATTTCTTCGCTCTGGTGTCGAGGCAAAGCGCGGTATTGAGCTCAACCACTCAGCACGCAATGCTTCCAGAATTCGGCTGAAAATGGGCAACGGAGTACCTTAACAATAGGTTGCCTCTGCCTACCCTGCTGCGGCCCTGTGTGCGTGGTACAGCATGAAGCTGAATAAATTCAAAATTGTTGTAGACGACCATTTTTTGTACGGCACCTTGTAGGAAAAATTCATACAAAATGAAGCAAGCAATACATAATTAGAAAATGTGAACAGTTTTAATCATTTTTAAATAAAAATTCTCAGCATTTTTGACCCTATTATACGTCACTATTACTATATTTGAGATTGAACGTGATCTGACACCAATACCTAAATCAACGAATAAGAAGAGAATAGGCCAGAACATCGATTTATTTGACTTCAACCTGACTGAATCTGAAGTAAACTTTATTAGTAACTTCAATAGAAACGTTCGCGTGAGGAAAATCCAGGAATCCTGGAAGCATTTTCCTAATTGTCCATTTTGGAAACAATAATTCTAACATATTTATATGAAAATTTACAATAACTTTATAATAATAGTACGACATGACAATTTTGTAATAAATTTATGATATAATATTAAATTATTTTTTAAATAATTTGCCTATATTATAAATTGTGATTTTTGTAGATTTTTCGACATATATTAAAAACTTGTTTGTATAGCATCACGCTGTTTCCCGCACGCAATCCGCAAACAGGGTAGGCAGAAAGAACCTGGGAACCTAGTGTTAAGTTAAGCTACACTCCGTTTCTATTAAGACACTTCCATACCCAACTTTCCGCTAAATTCTGCATAGAGAGAATATGCTTAAAACTCATTCTTAGTCATCAAAAAGTGCGTCTACTCCGCCTGTACGCACCTGTAGGTCTCCTAATGTCTTCGACTGTGATGATGACCCAAGCAATCGTAAACCTTGTATTTAAAAAAAAAGTAATAAAAAAAAACATATATAATAAACAAAGTATTAGTATGCAATCACGTTTAATTCGATAATCGTGCTATCAGAGGCATAATAAAATATTCATAAAATTTTGCAGCTAATGTGGAAGGACCTAATCAAGTTTTTTATTTTTTCTCACTTTGAAAATATATTATAATTGTGACTGTTATAAAAAAGATATTTTTTCTCTCTTTCTCAGCTTTTATGTTATTCACAGCTTATACACTACACTACAGATTATACAGGACAAAAAATTGTAAAAGTAAAACATATTATTATTTAAATATTTATTATTCAAAGTTTTGCAGCTAGATCTAAGAGTAAACACTATGGACAGTTGTAACAGTATGTACCTGGAGTATGAAATATTAAAAATAAATAAATAAATAAATAAAATACCAAATTAATATATATTTTAATAACTATATTAATCGGGACGAGTTCAAGTATTGGCGTCTCGAGTGTCGCAACCGTCATCCCATCTATATAGTGGGAAGGTTGGAAGGCATCGGTCGAGTCGAACTCTTAAGTACTACAGTACAAATAAACATGATGCACATAAAGACTTGGTGCAGGTGCCCGTACTCTTTCTTTCTTTTATTATAACTAGCACGCAGTTATAGTGGAGAGGAAGACAGGACGCACTCTTGGCTTTTCTTCGGAAGAGCTTCGAGTTATGACAATACAATGTTGTCGAGTTTCCAATTATTTAAATAAACTTCTGATGGCAAATATATCCTTATTAAAACGATACCTTCTGATTGTATGATGGTATTATTTTAAACTTATGTGTTGCTTGTATAACTTTCTCAACACTGTTACCTCTGAATCTCTAAAGGACTTTGGATTTTTAACGATCACAACTATAAACGGTTCTAATCACTAGACACATCACGAGCCAAAGCATTATTTATTAAATAATATTTTTAAAGGTGTTTGGAACATCAGTTACGTAGTGTAATTCAATCACTTTTTTTTAATGTGTCCCGCACACAGCAGGGTAGGCAGAGGGAACCTAATATTAAGACATTCTGTTCCGCATTTTCGATCAAATTCTGGAGACATTGTGTCTTGAGTGGCGGAATTCAACGCCACGCTTACCTTCGACACCAGAGCGAAGAAATGGAAATATGAATTTAAATAAATATTTCATATCATTGAGTGAGGATCGAACCCACAACCATTTACAGCATCGCATCGCAGTTTACAGTCATACTTTGTATCCCAATTGTGACTGTAAACACGACTGATGTTCGCCACGATTGCCCTCATATTTTGGCAAAATCATTTTTTTTGCAAAATCTTATTTATTTTAGGGTTAAGCCATATTTAATTTGAATATTTGTAAAATACACAGGCAAATATGGATAACTCATAGTATTAATTACGCATTAAAAATGAATTAAAATGCTATCATTTATTTTACAAAGTCCGCACGATTTATGATTAATTTTTATGTATACTAGAACTGGTTAACCACTAAAAGTGGTTAGTTGCATTGAAAATGATACATTTTTTACTATTATTATACGTTTCTGTTTCAACAACAGTAAATAAAAATATATTTGCTTTCTTCATATTTTACACGCTACATCCATATATTTTCAAATTATTTTTTTACACTGCAGGACACCGTTACTATAATATCTCAAACAGATAATTTTAGTATAAGATATCCAGAGTACAGAAGACTTAACGATGGCAATATGATACCGATTGTCTCTTATGGAACGTTTACAGCAGTAAGTCATGTCTATATTTAAAAGTTCGTGATATTGCATATTGAGTGATGAAGTTAACACCACACTTCGTCTTTTAGACGCTGAAAATTAAAAAAAATATTTAACAAGAATCAGAATCAGAGAAGTTCCGCTACGTAATGATGGTCGTTCTCTTTTTTAGTTCCCAGACAGCAGAGAGGCAGAGAGAATCTGGGAATCTAGAGTCATTGTGTGTTGAGTGTCGGAACTCAACGTCGCGCTTTGCCTCGTTATCAGGTCGAGGATATGAAAATATTAAATATTTCATTCTTTCGAGTAGCGATCGATCCCACAACTGTTGCGTTTACAATCACACGCTTGAGTCCATGCGCCAAGACGCGACGGTCTCTATTATGATACTCACTTATATATATAAGATCGGGCAAACTATTTTCGTATTGTTCATACAAAGGAAAATATTTTTAAGGTATATTTTTTTATTTATTTATAATATGTATGTGCTGTTTTGATTGATGACTTGTTGCCATCTTATGGGTAGTGCCATAATCCTATTTCTGTAGAAATTTTGAGATTTTTTTTTAAACATTTTTAAAGTGTTATTCCACACTTAGGAAAGAAAAATACTTATTTAGAAAACGTATAAAAATTTGAACGTAGCGGGACTCGAACCCGCGCCTCCTGGAAACCGACCAGGCGCTCTGACTACTAAGCCGTACATTCTGGCCAAGCTACGTCGAAATTTTTATACGCTTGTTACAACTTATTTATGTTGTTAGTATCTCTGTAGGGAGATTTTTACAAATTTCCGCTACCTAAAGATAATTACTAAGAATTATCGTTTGGCAAGGGAAAATACTATTTTATAAATATTTTTTAAACATTTAACAAACAAAGTGATATGGGAGTGAAAGTAGGTGACCTGAATGTGAATTGCCTGCTGTACGCAGATGATGCAGTGCTTATTGAATCATCAGAATGCGAGTTGCAGGCATTGGTCACCACTCTGAAAGAAGGGTGTGAATATAATGGTCTAAGCCTCAATGTGAATAAGACAAAGGTTCTGATTTTTGAAAGAGATGAAGAAAAGACGGAATGCAAGATCAGTGTAAATGGTAAGATATTAGAACAAGAGGTGGAAGATACGAGATGGATGTGGAAAGGCGTATTGCTGCTTGTAACAAGGTTAACGGAGCTTTAGCTGCATTGATGAGACGGCGAAACGTCAGCACAGCTGCGCGTTTGGCCGTACACAATGCAGTTTTGGTACCGACTCTGTTATACGGCAGCGAAACGTGGGTATTACAGAAGAAGAATGAAAGAAAGATGAATGCTGTGGAGATGCGATCTCTTCGTAGGATATGCGGAGTCAGCTTAGCTGATCGAATCCGCAATGAAGAGGTACACAGAATGGCAGGTACTAGCGAGGATGTCA